>JAFMSR010002270.1:0-25008 GCA_022818135.1 Saxidomus purpurata
CATTTTCTCTTTTTGGTAATGCAGCAATATGGAATAGTCAGTTTAAGCACACTGCAAGCAAAAAGAGACAACTGATATATAAACTTGATTGTATTTGCGTATATATTGTTTCCCTTTATTAAAAGATTGACCGTGACCCGTCTTACCATTAGGTCGCTGACTTTGAACAAGTGTTTATTATAATTATTTTTATAACATATTTGTTTTGAAATAAGGCACCAGTAACTATTATTTTGCATGATACTCTAAAAATCGATATTTCGTCTGCATTCCTCAAATAATTAATATTTCTTAATATGAAAACACTGTATGTTTTCGCACGCGCAGTGATGAATTCAAGCCCCCACGTGACAAGAAATGTGCGAAATTAAAACAAGAAAGAAGTGGAACACATATTAAGCAAAGTAACCAAAATTTCTTACCTTCGTGATAAGTTTTCTGTACTTTTATAGAAACGGAAAGCGTTTACATGAATAAGGTATCTTCGTTACACGTCCAATCAAATGATAACGGTTTAATTACGGGTAAACGGAAATTTTCCGGATGATTGAGCGTCCGGTTAACATGTAGGACACCAGCACACCATTAATGACGTAATCGGTACTCCGCAGATTAATCAATACTTTGTGATATTTGAAATGTCATAGGTTGTATACCACAAAATGCGACTCATTGATGATTTTTGCATGTAAAACAGTGAAATAAAGCAGTGACCTATACTTTTTTAAAGTTAACAGATCAATTGTTTCAATGGTTAGCTATTTTACGACATTCTCACCTCCGATAGTTCGCGCATCTGCAGAACAACGTCGCAGACATCCTTAAATGAAGAGTTATCCTAATGTTCTCTCCGAATACTACATTTGTACCAAAGGTTCAAATTAATACTTTAAGTGGTTAAAGATATATGCGTTTCACGGTGCCAGTTGCAAACAAGACTTTAATGACTTATTTCTAATTACAATAAAAAAACCTTATTTACAGAGTTATCTACTGCTTATAATTAGGTGTCATGCCGGTAAAAGAATATTGCAACTTTCAAAGTAATATCTCATATGGTTATTTAGCCAACAATTGGAAAGGCACTCAAAATTTAACTACATTTCTAAGTCAAAATCTTTTACCTTCATTTTGGGACTATAACGGTAAACAAGTATACCTTAAAAAGTAATATCTTAAACAGTAGATAGCTCTAAAGAGTACTTTTCTTCGAAAAGCAAGTCGATCTAAAATAAGGTACAATATGTTTTTAGACTGCTTCCCTTTTTTTTTCGCTTGATTAATTCGTAAAGCATGTTACTACGTGATAGCATGTTACTTCAAATATGAGATGTGACATGATTAATTAGGTGACGACATGCTTTTCAATAGGATGACTGTATTTAGGCTTTCAAACTTATTATTGACATCTTTTCACTTGACAATTAAATTACATAAATGTATACTGAATCAATGCACTGATTACGATCAGTACAAAACAATAAACGAATTGCAGCAATTATACTTAAATCATTTTACTTGCTACAAATGTATCAGTAAATATTACACAATGATTTTATCAAAGTAAGTACATATCACAGCATAGTGATAAATACATGTATATAAAAGATTGACCAGTAGATTTAACAACAGACTGATTACACTTAGCCGATCAAACCGATTATTGGTAAATGTTAACATAACAAATTACTATTTAATATTCGTACTAAAATAATACTTTTGGTACATATGTCACGGCCTCCTTGCAGCCGGTAGAGTTATTTATTTGATTATTCTGCATTGGCCTCAGCGGAGCACGCGGCAACACATTTATAGTAATGGTGGACGTGGGTCCATTTTGGAATGTCAGGGCACTGAAACAAATATATCCAAGCTATATATATTGATTGACTAAATAAACACAAAGTTACACAATGTACTAAGCTATCTATGACAACCGGTGATGGCGAATGCAAATCCTAGTTACATGTATAGGTTAGGAATAGTAAACAAAGTACATGTACATATAAATGAATTATGATCAATGACGTGAAACGTGACTCTCTTCAAAATACTGATTACAGTTGAAACTTTACAAATATAACTATTGCAATATACATTTAGAGTAATATGAATGAGTAAAATATCTAACTAACCTGAAACAAATATATTTAAGATATACATATTGATATAATATATTGACTAAATAAACACAAAGTTACACAATGTACAAAGCTATCTATGGTAACCGGCGATGGGGAATGCAATGAAGCATTGCATTCATCAAACATATAAGTAAAGTACTATTTACGGGTCACAGATTAGTGAGAGTTTAGTACATTGTAACGGGACAAGACTGAAGACTTTTTACACAGATAAGGTAATATAGGAAACGTGGTAAAATCAGGTATTACGGAGCAGGTTGTATTGGATTGTTTCCCTTTGGCCATTAGTGTTTTATACCAAAATTGATATTAATGAAATAAAAACGACATGCCTGATCAATTCATTATCTGTTGTAATTATTATTTCACAAGTTCAAATCATATACAAAATAATGACGAATAGCAGGCCCTACGACACATACAACAAGCAAATGATATTTGTTCACTACATATAACAAAAACGTGTTCCCTTTTAATTGATATCGAAATTAATATAATTATACAAGTAAATACATTAAGGTTTATATAACAATTATAAGCAATGTTTAAACGCCACTAGAAAAGTCATTTTCATTAGTTACATCCTTTAAGTGATTCAACTATACACTGGGAAGGAAATATGCCGTTGAATGAAAAAGATATATCAAAATTGACAACCTGTCCGGTCTTGAAAGTTCAGATAAATCTAATGTTATATATGTTATACCAGAAATGGGATGTTGCAAATATTTAGTAACCATGCAAATAATTTCAATAGTTTTAGTCTTAAAGTATTCAATGTCGGGATACAATATACACGTTGGGCTGGTTTAATCCCCACTTCCCCCGCCGTGGATTTTCTACAGTATGATTTATTGAAATACTATCTAATCCATTTGTCTACACACTGCTCGTTGGGGCAAACGTCAGTTACGCGCTTTTTCCCTAGGTTACCTATATGCGATATAATACATATAAATATAATTTTCCTGACAGAAAAAAATGACGTAGAGTTATTTATAGGCATATGTTGTATTGTAATTATTGAGCATGAAAACAGTTTTTGTAGCTTACGTAACCAGTGGTTGACAATGAAAGTATGTAATGTACAGAGAAATATAGGTAGGTGCTTAATGATCTTGTTTGAATGTATCAAATTAAGGACTGAACTGTTGAACAATATCTGGTTTTTAGATTCCAGAAATATGTATTTTCTGTTTACAATTAATCTGTGTTGATTACACAGTTGTGTCCTTACAAGTCCACCACTAGTCAGTAATGTTACAAAATGTAGACATCAATGACATTCAATTCACGTCCATTTTAATACCTATTTGTAAGTTTATAGTATGATAAAATTTATCAATTCAATGTGTTGAATTGTGTTGTCAATGTATGAAAAAAACATAAAATTAATGGGGGGTTATTTTGAAACAAAGTTAAAGTTTAGTAGTGTTCGGAATGTCACTTATAATCGGATGATTTAAAAACAACACTGGAAGTGTCTGGTATTCATGCGTTTCAAATAAAATAACGTTTTTGATACTTAAATTTTTTGAGTGTTTGAGCGTCGAGATAAGTTGTATACCTAAAAGGTATACTCACTTATGGGTGAGAATTGTCACTAACATATTTATGTTGATATGTATTATGAAATAAAGCATAACATATGGAAAACAACATAACCATATATTTGTATAATTCAACGTACATTGGTATAATCATGGAGCAAGCTGTTTCTCTAAAGACTTCAAATCGTAAAAAAACACCAAAAGTGGTTGCATAAAAGGGATGGGGTTATATGTGTATTACATGTACATGTTAGTAGCACTAGGTTCGAAAGCTTGTTTTTCAGTTCACTGTTATTCTTGGTACACAAATGCCTAGAAGCAAACATCGAAGAGTAAAGTCACTCACTCCATCTTCTCTACGCCGTCTGGTGCATGGCGCGACTGTAAGAGGAATCCATCTGCCTCTGTCAGCTGCTGAACGAGGGGTCGTTTCTAGCACTTGTCCTCTCTTTTTTGGCCCCTTATCGAAGGTCCGCCTCCATATCTCTTTTGGCCGGCCTCTGTAGTGCTCATTGTAAAGGTTACCTTAGGGGGCAAATTTAGTTGCATGCGACAAATGTGTCCCAGCCAGCGCCTGCATCGTTATTGGATGGTTTCAGCAACTGTGCCCATTCCTGTCCTGTCTCGTACTTGTTCGTTAGGGTTGGTGTTGGGCCAGAAGAGCTTGAGTATGCCCTATTCTGGAAAACTTCTAGTGTCCGTTCAATGGCGATGATATTTCTTTCCAGCACTCCGAGCCATGTAAGAGGATACCGATTATGCTGCTCTTGAAGATCTTGATAATGGTGCGTGTGCTGAGTACTGTGGTTCTCATTATTGGAGTCACTGTTCGTGGTGACTTTGTTGTCTCGGTCCTTGACATCCTTAAGTGTGTGTTATATGACTGTTGTAAACTTAGCACAAGAAAGTTCCCGTATTGGGACTAGATTACGACGACCAGTTTCTTTGGGATGCTGTTCTGACTTAAGATCTCTCACATTAGAGTCAAAATGTAGACTTATAACGCCTTTTCAGAGTCAACAAACTCCATGTAGAGTGCGCTGTTCTAACTTTGTGACTGCTCCAGAACCTGTTGTAGAAAACAAAGAAGTGGTCTATAATTGATCTTCCTTGCGGAAATATGTCTGTTCCTGGCGTATTATGCTGTACCCTGCTGTTGTACTGCGATAAAGTATGATGCGGCAGAATACCTACCTTGCGAGAAATAAGTACGATGCCTCTCCTATTGATGCATGCAGTATCTTTGGTCGTCATTCTCTGGCAGCTTTGCAATGACAACAATTATTTCAGTTAATCGGAATATCCTCTTTATCCAAGAAGTCCTGAAGAATACGCTGCGGCAGTCGTCGTGTTTCTGGTCCTCTGCCCATATCATCTCGGTACACACACCGTCTTCTTGTAGGCCCTTGTCATTCGTTAGCTTGTGAAAAGCTGTCTTCACTTCTTGTAGAATGATGAGTCTTATATTGATGTAAAGATTGTCATATGCCTCATTGATATCAACGAGTAGTGGTGTCTCTGGTCGGTTCAGGATGCGTTCAAAATGCTCCCTCCGTTACACGGGTTTAGCTTTTTCTTCTGTGAGCCTTCTGGCGGAAGATTGACCCACCTGTCTTGTTCTACTTGCAGCACAGTATTCCTCCCATTCAACCTTGGTGACTTGACGTATAAAAGTTTTTTTTCCATTGTTACCGTTCATCTATCCATGCCCTTCCACTCAGTCTTGGCGCTCCTCTTGTAGCCTATGACATGCAGCAGTCTCAGACATGACGTCTTGAAGGATATTGAATCGTTACTTCGGTGTGTCGTAGAAATCGGACACTTTATTCCTTCAGTTTGGCAACATCAAAGCACTTTTATCTGTTGTTCTCGATCTTTGCTTTTCTCACATTTAGGGTAAACTTTTCCACTACAAGATTATGGTCACTATAACAGCATCATATCGTATAACCCGCACGTCTTGGAGAGGGTGGCTCCACTTGTTGTTGATAATGATTTTGTTTATCTGGCTTTAGTTATTTCAATCTGGAATGTCCAAATCAGTTTGTGAATGGTTTTGTGTGCAAAGAGAGGGTGTCACCTTTGACAAAATCCCTCTCCTTTCATAAACCGTGTATTTCACTGTTGTCAGTAAATATGCCTGTTCTTTGTCGACTCATGACTCTCTGCCCGTTGTAGTTTTTGCTCCCGGTCCTCGCGTTAAATTCGTGGGCACAAAAGGAGAATAATGTCTAGAGATATCATCTAGAACCACATGGCATGGCTATGGTGTAGCTCTCAATCTCCTTCACTTCTTGTGCTAATCTACCAACTCGGATGTGTTGGGTTGATGTCAGGAGATCCACTTTCAGGTCAGTAGCCGTCCAGGAACCTGCTTCCTGATCTGTTTCACTCTTTTCACAACTTGAATTTATTTCCCTTGTTGTAGTTTCAAAAAGCATAATGTGTTTCAGGGGGTTGGGTTACTAGCAACAAGACAATGATGATGTCGTTGAAATTAACAGTTAGGCGGATGTGCTGTATGAAGCAGTAAATAATAATGAAGAAACTTAAAGCAAAATGCACGGAGAAAACATGTTGCCAAACTTGACACAAACAAACAAAAGAAAGTTCACATGTTACAGACAAAAATGATGTTTATTATATGTAGTAATGTAATCAGTAAGCATAGTAACGAAAATAACAGACTTGTGGTTTGCCAATTTTATCTGTAAATGACTTGGTCTTCATAAATGTACATATATATAGCATGTATTTCATGTCTGCTCCTTTCATTTCCAGACCTTATAAAATACTGATATTGAAAAACAAAAACTAAAAGTAACATAACATAACTTGTAACGTAGACCCTGTTACATGTATAAATAACCAAGTATTAAAAGGCATGGTTAGACTTTTTCCTCACGACTAAATATTTGATACATGTATTGATAAAAATAGCGTCATTCAAATAAAAATGTTCAACAGGGGAAATCTTTGCGTTTCTAATATCGGTTAAGTGTATGTGTTTTTTATTAGCAGGTGGTTTTTATTCACATGTGTTTTCACTGTGATCACCATGCTCGCCTTTATTCAAATGGTTGTCTTTATTCGGAGGTGGTCTTGAACACAGGTTCGACTGTATTTGGCTTTTGACCACTTTGACCTGTTTTATATGACGACATGTTCCACATTCAATAATAAATAGTATGTCGTAAAAGACAAAATTGCATTGGAATTATACAATGGTCTTTTTACATTTTATTTTGTTCGTCTTTCTTATATAGAGGGAACCAATATATCCAAGTATCAGAAACGTATAAGAATATTGAGTATGATCTTATTAAAAGAATGAACACCTACAACAATATGTTTATTTGAAAACTAAATATTTGTTACAGTCGTTTTTCGATTTTTATGATGGCATGTAGACAATATTGCATGCTTATAATAAATGGAACATTGTGTCTCTAAAGTAATTTGTTTTCGGCTTAAGATCGAAATGTACGCAAATTTGTGAAAACTTGAAGTAGTTGAAGCTGTTTTTACGGATACGTGACTTCGATGAAAACATTTGTTTCCAAATAACGGTTAATATAGTCACAGTTGCCTTTGCTAGCCAATTTTGTTACAAAACGAGTTTATCTTTGAGGGTTTAAATTAATCAAGTTAAAACCAAAAATATCGTAAACGACATACACTTCGAAAGTTTAGAATTGAAGAACTATATCTGATTTTATGTTTATATTCAGATACAACAGTTTTACAATCAATCGTAATCTTAAAGCGCGTGTCATAACGATCTTTGTTAACTAACATGTGGGTATTATTGCTAGTGGCGATACAATAAATTTTTTTGGATTTGTAAATTTTGATTTTAAATTTGAAAATAATTTGACATATCTTAAAGAATGACTTACCGTATACATGCATCATAACTTCAATGTTTATAATCGTGTAAATACATGTATAATAATGATTTATAGAACTTTGTTCTCTATGGTTTATCTGATGATGAAATAATATAGAATAATTATATTAGCTTACAAAGCACTAATTTTGACAACCGTCGTGAATCCTTTCAACATACTCACATATATTATATATACTGACCTACATACTTGAAGTGTTGCACAATCTAAAAAAATATTTTAGATTCAATCAAAATAAAAAGAAGTTAGAAATAAACTTACAAACAAAATGCGTCTTCATTCATCATACGGGAAAAGTAATTTGTGTGCACGGTTGTTTTATCATCCAGTTTCGATGAGCCGATCACTGATCAAATGAAGTTATATAGTGTCTTTATATTACATGTAAAATATGGTAATGATTACAAATGCTAAAAGTTAGACCAACACAACTATTACCTTTTAGTAAATATTGTAAAATCTTCAAACAGTTCGAAATGTGATGATTGGTTAATTAGATCACAACCCTTTGGTTTTGTAAATACATGTCACTAAAGTCGTAAATTTGTAAACTGAGTAATAATCGTTAGTTTTAAACGTTCTGGTCAACAAGAAGACGTACACATAACTATAAAATATAACATTTTAGTAAAGATGCAACATTCTAGTTGACTTCAATAATTTAATTAGTATTGTCAGTTAAAGACAATTAAAATATCCTTCATAAGTTACCCCCCCCCCCGCCCCAAAACCGCAGGTAGTCAAATATCTTAATCGTTTTATTGCTCCTTATCAGTTTTAATCATGTCTGATTGGTTCCAGCAGTGTGTCAGTAGACTTGATATGTAGTACAATAGTAGGATCATAAATTTTATTGATTTTTAAAAATAGTTGATTTATAACATATTTCCTGTTGTTTATATTTTTAAATAAATGCAGTACAATTGTGATTTTAAAGTTATATTTAGAATATTAATATGCTCAAGTAATTAATCACCTTCCCGTGCTGTGGCCTGAATTCTTTTTTAATTTATAAAGAATCCTTCTGACTGTATTTATTTCATTGTAAATTAAAAATGCAACTGAACGCTTCTTCTAACTGTAAAATAAGCCAAAACTAAATTTCTTTATGTATCAAGTGTAACATCTAATCTTAGTGATAATTGATTTGCTGTAAGAGTAATTTAAAAGAAAAAAACAAAATTTTAAGTTATATTAGAAAATTATTTTGATATCATAACTGTAATTGTTGATCGATTTGATTATAATCTAATTTGATTGGGAAAATACATACCTAAAGATAACTGATTAAATAAAATAATCACATTTTATAAAGGTCTTACAATTTACGAATAACTAATATCTGTGCACAATGTAAGGGAGTTATACAGTAGCTAAATATGATCAACAGAAGTGATGTGAATTCACATTGAATTCGCATGGCTGACTGGTGCATACCCCACATTCCTGTTCAAGTGTCTTTAAGTATAAATATGAAAATATCCGAAATTAAAACCTCATGTAAAGCTGCAAAACCAATACTTTTTTATTGAATTCAATGAAATTTCGTGTAAAAGAATACTACATACTTTAAAAGAATAGGGAAGCAAGAAGATATTAATTAATTTTGATTAAAGTATGTTGAAACAAAGTAGAAAGAATGCAGAATACTTCATTAACTACTATATATATATTGTCAGATTATGATCTTGTTACCTTTTGATGTATAAAAGATTCTTCTCCGATATATATTTTAATTGACATAAATTGACCGAAAACGCTAAATTGATAAACCCGATAAGCTGTTTTCAAGGAAGATAATTTCGCCGATAAGGCAATAAATCTATAAAGTCTAGCGATTCATTTGTTTTAACATTACAGCCGTTACTATTGTTATATGGCAGAAATACTTTTTTTGAGAAGTTTGGCGCTTTTAACAACAAAATATAATTTAGACCATGTGATTTACATGAAATGGAGTGTGATCTAAATTATAATAAGCTTAAAGTAGGTAAAAGCCTGGCCTTCGCGTACCAATCTTTTACAAAAGTAGTCGATATCCAAGACTTAGGCAAGTGTTTCACGTTAATAAGAGGGTGAAAAACTGCGTTGGCGCTGATAAGCATTTTGTTTATATGCGTTGTGTTCAGTGAGTATGGATTTTCTGTAATGATAGTTGAAGAACGAAGGAACCAAACGAGTGATTTAATTTTTCGCATCCGAATGACTGACTGTATTTTATTAAACGATAAAATACAGAGATGCATTTATTATTTCGATTCTAACACGAAATAGTCTTTGAAAAATACCACGAACTATGTTCGACGCGTAGCAGCATTACATAGTAACTTACAAGCACGGAATGCGATTGGGTGCGTGCGATATTTACCCCACGTTTTGCCCGTGGAAAACGTGATCTGTTTTTTATCGTTAAATAACGTATAGCTTCTTTCTCCCCTATATCTATATACGAAAAGTTGCGGATCGTGTTAGAATTGTTATTAAAATGCGAATAACTCCACCTTGAGTTCTTGTTACAAAATGTAGCCTTTTATAAACTTATAATACACCGGTGTACATGTTACATGTAATTATTGAAGGAGTATTTTTCTTTTATGTAACTTACGATTAGTTTAGCTGTGAGTACTGTTGTCGTTATACACAATCAATCAATGAAATGTAAATCTAATCGCTTCCTTAATGTAATTTAGATGTCTTATTTCAACTCAATTAACATGAGGTTATTTGCTTCGTGTCTTGTTGATATAAAACATAGGCGGGAGATAAAATTTTAACAGTAACAGTAAACATGCTGAAATTACAATTTAAAATATATCATCGGCTTTAAGGAATGACGTGTATAGGTTATATTTATATGTATAAACAGTAATAGATGCTTATCATCAAGAATAGATTATAACATACTAAAAGAAATCTGCACACATCACCAAGACATTGACATCCCTTTTTTAAGATAGGGTGATACGACAAAAGTGCAGGAAAGTTAATGTTAAAATAAATGGTTTGGTTATGAAAGAGCGAACATTAATCTGACGTAAACTGTCAGGAAATCCGATAAAATAGCAATTTACGCAGTAATCCTTTTTTGTAAATAACCCGCACTGTTTTAGTTATACCAGTAAGCAAGATTTTACAGGTTTAAGAATAGTTGAGTCCGTTAAGTGTTTAATTTTCAGGCACCTGCACATTAGATGAATGGCTATTTGTAATAATGCATTAAAATCACAAGGAATTATGCGGCAGTAAAGATATTTAATTATGAACGGGTCCAAAGCGGATTTGAATGGTGGTATTGTAAATTTTTCGATGATTATATTAAATCTAATTTTTATAGAGGCAAGAAGATAAAACAGCTGAAATAATTATGCCCTGATTGCAGTAGCCCCTGCTACTACATATTTTTAAAGATAAGAATCAAGCCTGAATTGAAGTGATCGAAAGGTATGTGTCTGGTCTGATCTATTAAACCTTAAATGTGTTTTACAAATCTTTAATATATTAATGAGGTTTTTGAATTGAAATATTCTGCAATATTCCTCAATACACACGATCTAAAACAATATTATTGAATGAATTGTTCTTAATTTATCATACATTTCGCTTATCCTTTAGCACAAAGTATTTCTTTTTCCAAATACCTTTAAAACAATATATTTGATAATAATTTGGACAAAGTACTGACTTTTTATAAATCTTCATTAAGTTAGTTCATTTACTGTTTATTGTGCTTATTAAAATAATATAAAATAAAGTGAAAGGAAGACTGTCACAACTAAACTACGTGAAAAGGGTAACGATATTAATCAATGAAAAAGCACAAACCTTGAAATGAAGAAATCCTCCGCGTTTTTCTTAATAAAAATTTTAATTGACACTCATCAAAAGATCAGCATCAAATGCACACACATTTAAATGAAATAATACTGTCTTTGGTCACAGTCCGCAATGTACTAAACAAGCAAATTTGATAATACGCGTCTAAAGATGATCTCGGCATTTACTGTGCGGGTTGGTTAAGCATACCAGGCGCTAGGCCCCGCCTATCTGACCCTTCATATAACCTAAAAGATACAGATTGCACCAATAGCTGGAGTAAAAAGTTCATAAACGTTATGTGTCTGCCGGCCTATTACGGAAGTTGTTGTTCGGCTCCAGTTGTTTACTCTGTTGAAACAAAGGCAAGTTTTAATAAACGCGCTTTACCTAAAGTTCTCTTACATTTCAATAGGAGAAGAGACTGTAAATGTTGAATTTGTATAATGCTTTTTGTAGAGAAGAACAACTCCTATCAAACCTTAAAACTTGAAATGATCTTAAATTAAAAGTTTGTATTCAATTTAATTTGTGCATGAACAATAAAGGCAAATGAAAATCATGAGCAAAAAGAAACAAAAAATAATGGGATCAAACGTTATAGGTAAACATATCATTTATATAATATATTCAATAACATACAAAGTCCCCTTACACAATAAATGCAAGATATTCTAATCACAAAACAAACAAATTTGCTCATTTTTGATACATATCAAAGGAAATTTTAAATGCATTACATTTAAGGCTCTGTTGTGTTTCCATTACTAGCATCATTTTGGTACGTGTATGTTCGTTAATAGCTCGGCGAAAAGACCAATATGATAATATTTGAAATGGCTGCCTATTTTAGGCTTAAGGAACGACTATTTTATAATTATTTACAGTCCTTGATTTGGTTATTTGTGTTTCGAAAATGAAACAAAACAATATAAACACTATTTGAACTTTCAATCTTCAGATTTTTAAATAGAGTAATCAGGTTTAAACATTTGTATAACTAAACAGTTAAATGGATATAGCACAAGGTTATTCAGGCAACTGATATTTTCGTTAAATCGTATAGGACAAGATGTGTAAATCGAGCAGATAACGCATTGAATTTGTAGGAGAAATATTGTCATTTATCTCCCTTTAAACAGTGCTGACATAAATTCACCTTTACCAATGTTAGTGACTTCCTTTCACAAATTGTATTATTGAATTTAAAAATTTTAAATCTAGCTATACGTGTTATAATTCACCTACTGAGATTAATTATATTTTTGTGGCCAAACTATACATATATTTGTGAGACCATACCCAGGTAATAGTTCATTAAAATGGGAATAACACTAACAAATGATGAAAACAACACAGTACGGTGCATCACTTTAATATCGTTCTACAATACACAATATGTTTGATTTAGCAAAGAGCCATGTTTGAAATAAGAAAATTTGTGTATAAAAATAGAGACACACTGAGATTAGCCTCACTTGAATGAAATAAGACCTTGAAAATAGACATAAAATTAGTGCCATAGTGTAGTTCTACCAGTAGCTGCAGCAGTAGTAGCAAAGATGACGATACAAAACAAACTGGACGAGGGAAACGCAAAAAGAAACAACAACTTTCACTCCGGAAAAAAGTAATAGCAGTAGCACACTGTTACCACCACAACCATCACTGAAATAAGGTCCGTACTCCGACAGCTCTAGTAGCAGCAGCGGGCGTAGCGAAGACAAATATATGTAACATGGTGAACGAGGGAAACCGAAACAATAGCAGGAGTCTTTGTACCACCTAGATCTACGCAAAAATCGTCAGTCCCGAAAGTTTAGTACACAAAGTAAAGTATATATTATTGCATTCAGGAAAATTGATACAGTTATCCATTCGAGACTGCACCAGTGTAGTTTCATGATCTGGTGGATACTCTGAAAAACCAATGCCAGGTCAAACAGAGGGCTTTACTTTGGCATTCATGTCGCTTTTTATCTCAGACTAGACGAATGTGAGCGAGTGGTCTCGAGCAAACAAGCCTTCGATGTACATGACGGATAAATGACGGCTGAAATTACATACATCTCGATGCCCTACGATCCATAAATCACGAGTAACTCAAAAAAGTGTGATTAGGATTAAGAACACGGATGACACTATGTGCCTGACTCGATCGAATTGCACCGTGTCGATGAAAGGCTTCCTAGGGTTGAGTTACTTTTTTGAATTCTGTAACGTTGGATATAAATGCTGAGAACAGCATTACTGTTCGAATCTATGCGTTTGTTACGCTTTCAACGTCTGCGACCCAGTAGGATATGGAATGACGTGCCATAACTACCGACTTTGGTTCCGAAGTTCAGCATGCTATCAGAACCATGCCACCTTTCAACGACACGCCAAAAACAAAAGCATCTGTAAAGCAATGTAACGCTGTAAAACCTAATCACATGTAGTCGTGGCTGTGAAGAAAAATCATATGTGTGCTGGTACGAAGACATTCAAGTTCAGAGAGTGACCGAGGGTTCCCTGCATCTTTTATGATTTTGATAGTCGGTTTGATACAGACACTCACATCCTGAATTTTTGTGTGGTCCAACGAGCCTGAAGACATTGCGTGCGAAAGTCAGTCCATGAACCTTGTGACGTGTGTGATCAAGTGCTCGGGGACGGACATGTCGTGTTAATTGTTCAGTGAAGACCTGTCATTAAGTAATTTTTGTATTTAGTTGTTTGATCCTCTTCACCGTCTCGGCGATAGTACAAAACGTTAAAAAATCTATACAAACAAATATAATCTAAAAATCATCTTTTAAACACTTTAAGATGTTTTTTATTTAAAATTAACACTTTACAACATCACAACATCACTTTTGGTATTTCGTTACATCAATAATTTGTTTACTGCAATCCGAGCTCAGTGCAAAATTGATGTCTCGTGACAAAAGATAAAAGGAACCTTAGCGTCTTTTAAAAACATAGTTTGCCATATGATCGCATAGGTCATTCAGTACTACCTGTATTCTTGTGATTTCCATGTGTTGTAACGCTATAAAAGATCAAGTTAAAAATGTCCCTTTTATTTCATCAGCTTGAATATTAAATATATATTACTGCTATTTGATATGCATATCTTCATTTGAATAAAACATAAACAATAATCAAAGCAATAGCACCTTGGAGTTTCAAATCTTGACAACATTAAAGATTGGCCCTTCCCTGATTAAAACAATATTGTTCTAAATAGATTGAAAATTTTCTTTCGGCGGATAGAATAAAGTTATATAAATATTGCTGTGATCATTTGATATTTTCCGCGTATGCTCCTTTCCTGTATACGAAAAATAATTTCATTTCCTCTTAATCAAAGTTGAATTATTTTAATACAATATTGAGATCCTTGCGCTGTCGGAATTGTAATGACTGACATATCTGAATCTTTCATTTAGGACAAAAGATTAATTATTTTGAGATGTATATAGTCTAGAAAACGTTTAAAACAATTACATCATGAAATCTGCAGAAACCTTCCCCCGCGAAGTCTTCAATCGTGCTGTCGTACTATTTGAACATCGTAACTACCGACGGAAGAAGAATAAACGTACCTACTCGACCATCACTGTAGTTTGTACGCTTTGTCTGCTCTGCAATCGAAGGTATATGCAAGGAAATATCAATTATTTGACAATAACCTGTACGAACTAAGACTTATTTTCAAAGTCAAGAGTCATGTATGAGACAATTATGATATTGTCGATTGGATTAAACATATAATTTTTTATTTTATTGTCCCGGTCGACCCTAGGATTTCACCACAGGTGAAACTGTCAATACACTGACAGGCGTATGTTAAGAGAGATATGCAGATAGAAGGAAATTCGGATACCAGACCATAGCAGTTTAACGAATAAACCTCTTGGTTCTTTTATGGACACGGTGCATAGCATCTATACGAAGATTGCTGTAATTTCGTGATCGCTAACACTGATCTCTGAGATTTCTTTGTTCAAAACAGTTTATAGCTTGTTTTTGAAAACCTAGCAACATAAAAAAATATATCGTGAATAATAATCTTAAAGTCGTCTTTAAAGTTTAGGGTTGTTAACACGGTTCAGGTGGACCATTTAACTAAAGTTGCAACATTCAAAGTGTCTTGTTATTCAGAAAAAAGTATGTTTCATAACTATCTCTTAATCGAACTGGGTGCAGAATTGATGTCTCTTGTCAAACGACGAAAAGCTAAAGTGTCCACAGTATGAAGATTTTGAAAAAAAGATTATCTTAACATGTAATTGAATAAACGAACTGTGAAAGGTCACTCAGTACAACTTCGACCGTTTAAAATGAAGAGTAGTTGGTATAGTTTCTATTTCTTAACACAAACAAAACTTCCCAACTCAAATCTTTTACTTGAATTTTTAACATGTTCTACTGCTGTTTGAATATGGCTTAAATATATGAAGAACAATAGGAAATGGACCGATCCATCAGTGTTTAAGTAGTTGTTCCCGTCGTAACACACGTACCTTATCAAATTCAATGAGAAATGGACAGGACAATAAGTGCTTAGTAGACCAAGGAGTCACTTGATTTTACATCGGCTTAATATAGAGGAAAATCTTTAAAAAGCTTCTTATCTGAAGAAACATCATGGCTTAGAGCTTAGAGCTTAGATATATTGTGTGTAGCATTGCCTTGTGCACCTCAACCATGATTGTTTAAATCACGAGCCCAAATCATATTTGACCCTGCAGGGGGTCACATGACTTTTCATAGATTTCTATAGGAATTCTTTAATAATCTTCTTCTGTGGACCTTATATCATAGCCAGTAGTGGCCATGTGAACGATTTAGCGCCCTCTTGGTCCTCTTGTTTATAGTTTTGATAGCTACGGCTGGTTTGCTATTGTAAACAAAAACGTGCAAAATGCATTCGCGCAAGCCCATACGATTAGTGGACAACGATGTTATTTGTTCAAAGGGAAACAAGAACTGAAAAATGGAAAGTGCAGATCATGATCAGCCTGGATGGATATGCAGGCTGATCGGTCGCCAAGCCAGGATCAATTGTTGCTCAGCAGTGTAAGAGTTAGTTTAGATTTTAGCTGAAGAATGAAATATCGCTAACATTTAAGCTTAACTGGTCAGCAGAGCTTGTGTGATGATGGTAGTTTGTCCGTCGTTCGTCTGTTCGTAAATATTTATTCAATAACAATTTACAGGTCATTAACTGCAACACTGATTAATCCCTATATAATCACTTTTTAACGTTTTTCAAATAATTGCATTAAATGTTTATCAGTTCGCTTTAATTGCATATTCCATTGTCTGAAAACATTCAACCAGTCCACTGTCAAAGCCATGGTTTAGAAAAAAACTTTTTCAGTTATTATAAATTTCATTTTTAATGTAACATTTAGATGAATACAATTAACAAAACTAGGTCTAATCAGACTCAGACCGGAATGTCTTTAGAACAGATATTAAGTCCAATAGTCTTGATAAGATAGTAAATATTCTATATGCAACTTAAGTAAAGTAAATTTCCATTACTCAGTTTTATGCAACAACAGTAGAACGCCTTTAAGAGCCAACAGCAAGTTTTTATAATAATTAAAATTGGCATATCAAACAGAATATTTGAAATAAACTAATTCTTATTTTAGAGAACTTTGTGATAGTTGAGGAAGGTTGTTAGGAACTATAATTTTGTTTGCAAAATGCAGATTTCCTTTAACAGTTTTATTCTAACCAATCAGTTGAACTTTTAAAAAGATTTGAATTCTTTGAAAATTACTTTCTATAACATAGCTGTTACTAAGTTTCTGAATGAAGTTAAGAGTATGCATATCTAAAAAGTTTAGAATGAAAAAAACGTTTATACTTAGTTTGTTATTTTCTATCACTCATAACAATATTGAATGAATACCATTAAGTTATTATCTATCAACTTTTTACTGACCACCTTTGAAATTTCATTTAATCTTTGCATTGTATATGACTTTGGTGTTAAAAGGTATGAGTTAAACACTAATTTTCATTTTGGGCAAAACTGATTTTGTTTGTATATGGTTCTAAGGTCCATCACCCTTATTCATGGCATATGGTTAAGAAGACCTTTGGCAAATTTAATGTTCAGAAATCAGCTTTTATAAATCTATTGTACGTGTTGTAACAGTAGCTAGTCAGTAGCTGATTATGAAAGACAGAAGCTAGGCTATCACTGATGTCTCAGTACCACTGTGGTCACATAACATAATATTATGCAATGTTTTGATACGCTGCATTCTTCTACATGACAGTACTGACCCTGGAAATTATAAGGTTCATAAAACACTAAACTGATTGGCTTCAGTTACTAAGTGTGTTATGGTGCACATAATGATTATGAGATATTAGTATTAAATGTTTGATAAAAACATATTTCAATTAAATCTGATACACTGCTAATTTTTATTCTTGTATTACAGTCATTAAATGTTATATTATTGGCTATACATGAATACCATGTATACTAACACATACAAACTCATTAATGCTATCACATTCTGCATGAACTTCACAAGTATGGCATCTAAGCTTTATCAATACACTCAATACTAATTACATTGTATCAAATCTTACAAGTTCTCTGTAAAAGGAGAGTTAACAACTAAACCATACGAACACTTTTACGGAATAACTTCGTTCTATTTGAAAGTTCACTTTAGTCAGGGATGTAGCTGTTTAAAGTATCAAAATCAGTATCCAATTAAGTTAATTATTAGCACTGATTTAGTAGAAAGCAAAACTTGCTAAAATTATTATATAGACAGAAATGACAAAACTTCCTTGAATGGGGTAGATACCTTACTAATTATATTTTTAACTTTGTACAATTCACTTATATCGTTAACATAATTGTGCTGGCAATCAGAGCATGGTTGGTCATGTTGATAATGAATATTCATGCAATGAACTGTGTGCTGTGGTACTTAGATTAAAGTAGAATGGTTCAAGAATTCACTACAAATGTCGAAAACTCACTGTAACTGATCTCCGTTGTAACATGCTTTCGCATTTTGTTTCAATAATCTGGTTTAATTTTGAATTTGCTAACTTTATGAAACATTTACACCATTAACTGATAAAGTGTTGTTTTAATTCACTAAAGCATAGACTGTGAAATTATGCACCCTTTCCGACGACAAAAGTAGATAATTTGGGAAAAACTTACCTAATATGCTAAAAAGTCATTTTAATAACATATTTTGTAAAGTTAAACGCAAGTAACCACCAATTGTAAGAGTATATCAGATAATAACATTTATCAAAATGGAAATCTGAAAGATTCGTTACAAGAAGGGAAGGCTGAGGCGCATAAAATGTGTCTTTACTAAAGATCTGATATCATGGTAATAGCCTCTTTCATAATAATACAAGTTACTTCAAATCATGGGAATTCAAATTGATTATCAAACATACTAGCATACTCCTCTGTCTTGAAATGATAGAAATTGGGCAACCATTGCCCAAGTGTATATATATATATATATATCATTTATATATATATATATATATATATATATATATATATATATATATAAGAATATAAGAATGACAAAATTACTTCAGTTTACTTGAAAAGTGAAGCAGTGTTAAGATTAAAATAATATTTTGTATTTTAGCATCACGATACATGCCTTGTACAGTGGTTGACATACACTGGTTTCCCTAATCTCCATGCATAGGAGGGCGGTCAAGCTTAAACCGCAATAACATGCATGGTATGTGTATAACTGTATCTTTTCAGTTCATTGTAGCGATTATTGAGATAAACTGTTAATTGGTTGGTAGATTTCTATCAGCGATATAATTTTGAAAATAAACTCATATGCAATTACATGTACATGTGCCTGTTTTTGAAAAGTGTGCCTTTAAAGTACTGGAACTATTTTTATCCACAGTTAAATGTTTCACATGAGTAACCACATGACACTTGATTTCAAATCCCCAATTGCATCATTTTAATTCGATATTTTAAACTAATAATTACCCTGCTAAGGAAACCTAGATCATGTAGACCAATATTTTCTTTCCAGCTTACTGGTAGAAGTGAAATGATCCAATAAACAAATCATTTGCAAATTAAATGTTCATTTGAAGTGTTTTTTGTGTCAAGCATTGTGGCTCTGACCCGACTGATGAAAATGAGATTGTGCCAGCAAATATGTGTCAGCGAGTATATGTATAAAATGGTCTGACTTTAAATCACGGAGGTGAAACAGATCAAGTGAATGATTTTAGGAATGTGAATGAATGACTGTCCAAAGGCTACAATGTTTGATCATGACAGGTAAATTTTAGTCTTTATAAAATATACATTCTTGATTTGAATGTGAAGTTTTAAAACTGAATTTGTATGGTCACATTTAAATGGAAAAAAACATTTTGTCCTATGTAGGTTATATAATACTTAAAGGACAAACTGTTTGTACTTTAAAAACTAAATGACAAGCAAGGCAGGCATACAAGTATATTTGCCTATGTGTGCCAGAAGCTGGGCATTTGTATGTCACAGACGACAATGTACAACAAGAAGGAATAAGTTGCTGTCGGAAATCACTAAGGTGTTGTGTCAGCCCCTCTAAACAAGGTGACCTTTAATAACACAATTAGAAACAAGCTGCAGACTTTTTACTGTTTAAATGTAATGGACTATTGGTAATTGCATTATTTTTGTGAAGCAACTACTTACTTCTCATATTCTTTTAGTGAATTGAATTAAAATTTTCATTTGATAAGATTATGGTGCCAAAAAAAATACACGTTTTATGTTGTATCAAGGTCTTCAGAATGCTCAGGATTTTGAATATATTATAAATGTATAAGGTATGTAAACAAATGTATGAACAATAATTGTCATCAGAGAAATCTTAATTCTACAGATAACACCATTGCTGATGTAATTAAAGGATATTTTTTAGTGAATACACAGGAGCCTTTTGGCATTGTCTCCTGGCAAAGACAGCATCCATTGATAGTCACAAATGAACAGAAGGCATAATGATTAGATCAGGAAAAGACATGTTTGAGAAAATTACATAAAATAATAAAAACTCACGTTTGGGAAACTTACATGATTTGCTTGAGAGTATGAAAATGATTAGTCAATATACCATATGTGTTGAAGAAAATATACATAAAATGGTCTAAAAGACATTTTGTAAGAGGTAATGAATGGATAGTCACACTAGAGAATGAAGATGTAACAAGGCCGCCTAAATAACAACTAATAACATCGGATGTACATCATGATAGCCTTTTCAGTTTTATTAGAGCATGAAGATGGAGAAACGAACAAAAAACAAAAAAAATGGCCAAAATTTTCCTTTTCATAAAATGTTCAAAATTGGCATATTGTCTGAGATTCAAGTATGAAAGAGAAATCGTGAATACAAATCATATGTCACCGGCCTTGATTTTCAGTTTTGCAGTTGAACAAAGAATCTTGTTATATTTTCCACTTGTCAAGTGCAGATGATGCAAGATCATGGTCGGTGACCTGTGATTTTTATTTTAGATCACTGTTTCAGACATGATTCTTAGTCAACATGCAAAGTTAAAAGATATAATATGAAAGAAAAAAATGGCTCATTACACATGAAGGACACTATAGAAAATCTCCTTAAAAGCAAAGAAAATGTTTAATGGTGGCACGTATTTAATCCTCTTAACACATTCAATGTCTACAATTGTTCTTGGAAAGAAGAGTGACTGTCTTATAATGGGATGAAGAGCATCTGTCATTTTCATTTTTTCCTCCATTTTATGTAGATAGAGAAGTCTTCAATAGTCTTCTTCTTGAAACCAGTGGCTTTAATGTGTGGATACGTTCAGACGGAGAATGGTGCGATACAAGTCATCAAAGGCATTGTTAAATAATAACTGTCTATTAAAATAAAATGATTTAGTATTGTGTTAATATCTGAATTGTTAAATTTATTTCATTATGATTATATTTCATATCTATTTAGTTTACAGTGAATTGTGTTTTCTAACGCAGTACAAATGTAACGTCGTTTCTGATTGGTAACGTCGTTAAATTTGCGACTATTTAATAACGTATATATAGTCGCAAAATTCGAACGGCGTTTTAATTATCGCATTTAGACACATTGTAGACTTTAGTGATTTTGACATTTGCGACCGTATATAAGGTTTTTAATGGTCGCAAACAGTTTTAACAGCTCCGGCTAACGCCGTCACCGTTAGCGATTTTAACATTTGCGACCGTATACACGGTTTTTAATGGTCGCAAACAGTTTTAACAGCTCCGGCTAACGCCGTCGCCGTTTAAAATATTTACTACCATTAAAAAAACCGTATATACAGTCGCAAATATCAAAATTACAAAACAGTTATTCCTATAGTTTAATCATTAACTGTTTAAAATAGTAGCATACTTCTTTTCCACAAATAAAAGCGAAACTTTACTTGTCAAGCAAGAAGTGATAGGCTCGAACCGAATCGGATCTCGACTGTTTCTCTTAAAATTTCACCAGTACTAGTTTTTCATAAGAAGCGTATGGTAAATAATTTGCTTATATAGGATACATGTATGTGTCTTTTCACCCATATCAACTTATCAACTGGAATAAACTAAGAAGTATAGGTCACCCTAAGAATACTTTACAAAATCAAATGAATGCGTTCTGTTTAAAGGGAGAGTATACGATGTAAATAACTATCCTACTTACCAGCACATCACTGCATGATTTACACACCTTGCGGTCGTGCTAGGTTTATAAGTTTTCCGACTGCTTTAATGACTGTTTAAGTATGCATTAATCTTTAAGTTTGAAGTTGTAATTATCATTTCATTTTTATCAAATATATTTATAAGTACAAGTTCGTGTTATTATCATAATTATTATTACTTCTGATTTTGAAATATTAGTACTATTATCCTCATCGTCATTATTATTTTAACTATGTTCAAAACAAAGCTTACCATTTAACGTTATAAAACTAATATCATGATTTTAAGGATTTCTTTAGATAATTCAGATTAAGTATGAACGATGTATTTAAAAAAGTAATGAAGTTTAAACTTTGATAAATATACGTTGTTGCAAAGCTGACCTACATTAGCGGGACATGTTTGGGTGATTAAATCAGCAAAACTATATGCATGGCAAGGTGTATAAATCATTCAGCGTTGTATTGGTTTGCTGAATCGCTTTAAACGCGATCTTCTCTCCCTTTAAACAGAAATATACATATGTCGAAAACGTTCAAATGTGTACTGCCTTTAGAGTTTGCTTCATATCATTTGTTATGTTTGTTATTTTGTCAGTTGTGGTAAAAGGTTGTTGATTAGGCAGATGCAGCTTACAGTTTTTAACAAAACGTATGTTTTAGCTTCTTAATATTAATGTCATAGTCATAATAATGTACAGTTGTATGCTTCCGCGACGACATACTACAGCTTAGACCACGTTAATCAACGGCCTAAGTATAATACAACTTGATAAATACAGTCCAACCTCTCTAAACAACACCTTCGTAGAGCAAATCGCTCTCTACAAAGACATATGTTTTATTTCCTAAAGCAGTAATATCTGAACAAATGAACCTCCTTAGAGCAACAACCTCTTCTCAACAAACAAATATTGATGTTCCCTTTGGTATTGTTGTAGAAAGGTTATACTGTAGTTTCAATGTCACAATTTATATATATTGTATCCTTTATCAGTGTGGACTAGACTATTATTTCGTATTGAGTTTCATTGAACAGACGCACATTCCATGGTGATTTCAGTGACATAATACTGAGTGAATGCTAACTAGTTATCAAACAGTCATGCGAGTGTTGTATAATGACCGTCAAAACAGAAACAAAATACAACGTATGCTTAATTAAGTTGTTATTTTATAATCATTTTCAAATAAAGTACGTTCTTAGTCACTTGAGCAACCCCACATCATGGGCGGGGCAAACTCTTGTCATTATCAGTAACTGTTGAAACTGCATTGGACGTTTTTGACTTTTTAATTCCCTTTAAGGTTATATGGAATAACATGCAATGTTACGACAACTTTTGGACGCTTGGAGTAGGACTCTATTAGAGTCATTTATATTTTATTTCACCAAAACTAGGAGGTACTCATTTAAGCAGGATGAAAATGAAAACTGAGCAAAGATCCTTATGGAAAGTTTAATGTAACGGAAGAAAAAAGTAAATCGAATGCATACATATATGTTCAAAGTACGAATAAGACTCCAGATATAGAGTAGAATATGGTCATTATGACACTACATACACCGTAGAAGACAAACAGGGATAACTGTCAGGCAACGGCTTCAGACAAGATGGGACACGTTGATTATCTGTCTCGTAAATACATATGGAAACACTTACAGAACGTCTCAAACCATTTACACTCATTGATATATAAATTGGTAGATTAGCAAGATATAATTTAGAATATAGAATTTTAAAGTAATAGAAGTATTAAGTAATTTTACCAGCAGTTTTTAAATCGTTATAGTACGAAGTGTAGGCATTATTTGAACTACCCCGCTCTTGTCAACTTCACGCTACTATAGAACATACAATAAACGTGTTTGGTATAGAAGGCTAACTTTAGGTGATGGCCTTGTTAACAAATCGATGACAGTTGTGATATTTTATTTATGTAGTTCTTTTTGTACACATGACTACCATCACTTGTTTAGTTTTATGTCTTTATAGTTAGGAGAGACTTATATCAAACATTTATAGTTTTACTTTCCACAGATAATTAAAAGATAAAAACAGTTGAATAATTTTTTGAATAAACTTCTATGTTTTGTCAGGTACTACCTTACGCATTTCCAAACAGCATGTTAGATACCATCGGTATCGTCTAGAAAGTGGGTCATGTACAGTCTGACGTCACACGTAACGTTATAACATCGAAGAAAGTCAAAATCGTCAAACTGTTTGACAACACTACTATTTCAATTGCAAATTTGAAGATGTCTCTCTGCGTCGGCCATGTTGCATTTTACATAGGTCTTGTAATATAATTAAGTCTTTAAGACATTATGTGAAATGTTGAACAAAAATCGAATGTCTGAAGCTAGTTTCTCAGCGTGTCATTTCCATTCACAATAATTGTAATATATAGGAAGCGCAACGTTTAAACGATCATTTTGGGAGTACAGACACTGTTTATTTCATTATATGTATTTCATTATACTACATCTCGTAAAAAACAATTAATTTGACGGCCATATTATGTGTTCATCTCTTTCTCTTCAGGTCTAATTCCCTGGTAACCAAAACGAGACTTAAATATTGGCATGCTATTAGAAACCTTAGTCAGTTTCAATTTTTCGACCACTATTTTATTTTTCACATTTTTGTTTTGATTGAAAACGTTGGATCTACGGCCTATTGAATTAAAATGTCGAGAGAGATGGCAGTCACGTAGCCGTTTTGACTGTAATCATGTCTGGTACTGAAAAAATTTCATGGCTTTATATTCTCATTCTTGTATATTGTATCAACTGTACAATTAATACTATATATCTTAGATACAGTTGATTGAAAGCTGCATAGCTAAGTGATTTTTACG
>JAFMSR010002271.1:0-24775 GCA_022818135.1 Saxidomus purpurata
GGGAAAATGTGGTCCCATATGCATAGAATAGGAAACTATAAGAACAGTCCTTAATAATTGTAATTTTATTTAAAGAAAATACCTGTTCACGCTACTTCATCAATTACGGAAATATCAATCCATCATGAACATGGTTGATCACGTTGCCAAAACAAGGACTATTATAGTCAAAGACAATAGCCAAGAATCAATACTAATTACTTACCTAGCAGTTATTGATGTAGAAACAACAATGGATGCCTGGGGAAAAGCAGCACAGTCTTTATGATATCAGATATACGCAGAGGACTTGAAGAAATTTAGTGGTAAACGTTGGCACATTCAATACTTAATTCATTATGTGCATACACGTGACTGTTTGGGGTATAAAAACACCATTCCGTAGCAAATTGTTATCATAGATTTGTGATCCACGTATTGAAACACTAATTTAGGGACTGAAATTAGAGACTTTGTTATTGATAAAACAGTTATTGTGTGGACAAGGAAGTAAAATTACTACTTTTAACAGTAGTAGTTTTAAAGACGATCGCTAAAGTTTCATAATTTTTAAAGCATCTAAAACTCAGTTGCCACCCATTCGTGAGCGATCCTTTTAGTTTTTTTTGGTAGGATATTACACTGACCAGATTCAATCTTAGTAACACATCTATCAGCATAGCATCTTATGTGAGCGCTTTTAAAATTGAAATATTTGAAAAGTCAAACTGACCGCCGTCAGAGTTATTATATTTGTAATAAACTTTATTGCTCTTATAAAAATATTCACAATTAAGTGAAATGTGAATAAATAGTATGGAGAAGCAATTAAACGACACTTGGTCCCTTGAAAAAATATTCCTATGTATATGATAGTGAAGATTAAACTAGCTATGTCGAAACTGCTGCTATATTTAAACATGATAAGAAATCCACGTAATGTTAAAAACTATAATGAATTGATTAAAGCTATGGCTTATATTTACAATCGATTAAGACCAAAACAATTATCTAATTTTGAATTGTTAGGATTTTGCTTTAATAACAGGTTTTATGTCGATAAAGCACTTCCATTTGGTGCATCTATAAGTTTCATTACGTTCGAAAGATTTGCTAGACTTTTTAAAATATTGCGTGAAATTAAATCTAAAGTCGGACAAATCGATACATTATTAAGACGCTTTTTTTTTGAATGGGTGATACGACGTCGTGTGTTCATGCCCTTAATATTTCTAAATACACAATGTTAGAATTAGTTGTACCATTATCAGACGAAAAAACTGAAGGTCCGGGAGATGTTCCAGTGTTCTTGGGTATAGAGCTTGATTCGAACCAAATGTCTATTCGAATTCCTATTTCTAAAATTGAAGAGGTAATTCGGAAAGATGGGAAATCTTAGCACATGAAAAAAACAACTCTAAAGAAAATGCAACCATTCATTTGCAATCACTCGCTATTGTCGCCGTTTAATTGATTCAGCTTGCGGGTTTACCAACTCGTACCATCATATTCGGGTTATTCGTTTAGATTTGATTTTGTTGCTAGGGTTCCTACGAAATGACAATGGCATATCAGTTTTTCATGACCGATATTGGGTTACAAATGAGGATGTTAAATTGTACTCAGATACTACCGTGGGCAAAGATTTTGACTTTTGGGTATTGTTCAAGGGTCATTGATGCCATTCAAAATGGCCGGACGCGTGGCATACATAATGCCTAACAGCATACATCACTGGTGACAATATTCATTTGGGGTGTTGATCTGGCTAACAAAAAATCATGTTTTATTGCGATACCGTATCTTTAACAAACTATCATCAACATCAAATCCAGTCATGACTTTGATATATCTTTCATTTTAATATTGTGATCAAAGCTAGTCACGTCCACGGTCGTTGTAATGATATTTGCGATGCACTCTCTCGCTTTCAGCTAACAAGATTCTGGTAACTGGTATCAGATGTAGACCCCTTGCCCTCTTCAGTCCCATATTTCTTCTGGAACATCTTCGATGAAGAGCTTAACAACTTATCCAGTCACGTGACCGTTATCTAGGACCTATTATTGACTATCGGTATTTCTTTCTTAAATCTAGCCTTTATTGTGAGTTTTTACTTGAACAGTTTAGGTCTGGTGCTTGGTGACTCTGTAACGTATTGGGCCGGTGAGCGGGCTTACGTTAGAGGAAAACCGAATATTTGTCTTGACAGCAAGCTAACTTGGTTGGGTATAAGGGGTTTGCGGTGAATGCATTTCGCCATTCGATCCAGAGTCAGGCGGTAACGATATAAACTCTGTTTTATCTGCATTTCGCCATTCGATCCAGAGTCAGGCGCTTCTGTCACTTCCTCCAGCAGCCATCGTTTTATATTTAGGTGGTAACGATATACACTGTTTTACCTGCAAAATTAAAATAATTTTAACTTCCGAGATATGGCATATTAGGAAATCCTTCACCCATACAGCTGTTATATTGGTATACATATTGCCTAAAAGAGTCTGGAGAGGGGACTTAATGCTTAAACTAATGGATGCTAAACGCAAGCGGGTATATAAATTAGACTGAATCATCATACACAAGTTTGGTAAAAGCGATGTAATAAGTCCATACATTGATATCAAAACAAATTTCTTTCTTACCTACGGTGTTCTCTTAACGAGGTCGGTCTCGAAATTTACCTCGATTATCTAAGAGAATCGCTTAAAAAAAGTATGCCTTCTGTTCATTTAGGGGATACATTTTTGAATTTATTGTGGCAGAACAAATGTATCGGCCAGGGGTTGATCGGGCGTTAAATAAATAGCGGAGCCTCCGGCATCCTATATAGCACCGGATGTTTGGCGGTAAACCCTAACTATTAATTTGGCACTAGATATGGTGCGTAGCCGTTGTAATCGGGCCTCTATGGTCATGCATTTATGTAGAGTCCGTGTGGTTGATGCCGTCATCCAGTTCGTTTCCGACATGTGTCGTACTGCGTGTTGCTTCTACTAGTTTTAATCAAAAGCTGGGTCTCTGGTAATGGGTGTTTGCCTAGTCTTCTTTCGTTGGAGGAATCTATACGCCATAGAGCGACCGAAACATGCAAGACTTTACTTACTTTTAAATAATATATTATATATGATTGTTTGTTATTTCACAATTGTTACTGCACACAGGTAACTACAGTATGTGTTCAATAAATATAGAGAATGTTGCACATTTTTCTTTGATTTCTAGTAATATCAAATAAAGTTAAGTAAATTTAATTGCGATTCAATGTATGTAAACTTTGACATCCAACGTGTGAGTTATGAAAATACAACTTTAATTGTAAAATTCATATATGCCTTTTTTATCTAAGTGAAATCAACAGGCAATTTGAATTTATTAGCCAGTACAATATTGTAGTACCTATTACATGAACATTTTATTAATTTCTCTTTTAACAATAACTGTTATACATCTATCCGGATACATACAACTAGTTTACAATTACTTAGTGATTATATACTAACAAAATAAGAAACTTAGCTATGTTCAAGCAAACTTAGCGGAAATTTCTTATTTTGTTTAGTATAGAAATGAGCATTATATACAAATGAACAGAATGTTACTTGCTAATGGTCATCATTCGGTTTTCCTGTACTACCGGCAACCCTTTTAATCGACTCAGTCTAAATTTATGTATATCTTTATTATCATGCGAAGTTATACAATTAACCAATACAAAGTTTTTGAATGACAATCTTACTTAATTCTAGTCAGTGTTCATTGAGTAGCTGTTATACAACGGGCACTGCATTTAAAAAAATATCAAACTAGTAAGGGTTAGTGGAAGAAGCAGTCCTCTCTACATGTACTGTCGTTAAAAAACAACAACAAAAACCAAATTGTGCATTTTGCGAGTACCGTTTATAAACCATCCACAGCACAGGGGGCAAATAACCAACTAATTCCGCCTTCAAGTTCAACTTACCATATGAACTATAAAATCATTCCTGCAAAGCAATTAAGTATCGTGTATATACCCATGTATATCTTGCCTTGGTCAAATCGGTGATATGATAATGAAGTTGGATGATTTTGTCTAAATCCATGCACCTAAAACGATTTCCGAAGTATCGATATGACGTCAAGTGTGATGCTAACGTGTAAATTTAATCATAGTACATGTCTCATCGACAATTTTCGACCCATCGAAAATATCATAAATGCATCGCCTTAGTTATAGACAATCTGTTTCCAATAGAATCATTTACCCGTGCCGTCCTTGGAAGTATCCGTCTTCCAACGCCCGTAGCGTTTTAAACATCTTTCGTTTTAATAGCAGAAAATGAACAGGACCTGCAATTTTTGTTAAACGCATTGCATATATGGTGTAACACAAATAATATGTCTATTAATGTAAACAAAAGCAAAGTTGTTCACTTCCGTAAAGTAAGTCTAACGTTTGGTGTGGTCAGAATAATGTTGAAGTAACTAATGCTTACACATATCTTGGGGTATTGTTAACTGAGCATTTAGACTATGAGTTGACTGCTAAACATGTTGCTAAATTGCAAGTAGAGCCTTAGGTTTATTAATTGCAAAATGTAAACTAGCAGGAGGCTTACCCTATGATGTTTTCACCAAGTTATATGATACACTAGTTTGGCCGGTTATAAGCTATGCTGCCTCCATATGGGGGTTTAAACAAAATAGTTGTATAAATGCCATTCATAACAGGGCTATAAGTTTGTACATAGGAGTATAGTAATACACACCCTCCGCAGCTCTGGTAGGGGAGATGGGATGGGAACCAATTCATATAAGGCAGTGGTAATGTGTTTCTAGAGAACAACATAGAATTTCATGTACAAATGGTTTCAGGTTGAACAAGCGTATATCATTATGGGCTTTTTCGAAAGCTTGAAATACATGCAAAAATATATGTTTTATGTACTCCGCGTTAATAAGGAAATTGATTTTATTGATTATCAATTAATTTTGATTATATTTTTGATATTTCCAGGCCAGTATCTCGGTTACTAGGTGATTCAGTGAAAAACCTGTTGATTGAAGATTTAAAACTCATGGTCTAGTCAAATCGGACGTTGGTCCCTCTCGTACGAGGATAAACTCCGAACATATTGTTTGTTTAAATCAGATCTTCATGTTGAACAGTACTGTAAAGTGGATACTACCATTGAAACATAGATCTGATTTTGCTAAGGTTAGATGCGGAGTAGCTCCGTTTCGGGTTGAGACAGGATGATATGAAGAACTAAGTCTTCAAAATAGAATCTGTCCATATTGTACAGAAACAGAAACATAATTTCATGTACTATTACATTGTCATATGTACACTGATATAAGGCAAATTATGTTTAGTAAGGCTGGCTGAATCTGTACAAAAAGGTTTTTTGGATTTACCTAAAAAAAAAAAAATTTTTTTTTTTTTTTCAAAAAAAAAAATGATAAGATGTGTGGCAAAATCCTGCTTTAATACTCTCTAAAGAAGATTATTATGTTTGTGTAAATAATCAAAATTTCTTAGATATAAGTATGGGTATTCCACATATTTTAGATTCATCTGAATATTTTTTGCTAATCAAGCTAGCATTAATGTGATTAATATTAGAAAGAATATCTTAAATACATTTTCTAACTAGTGCATATTAGTGCCTCTTTTGTCGCTCAGTATTTTATTACTTTTTTATGGCAGATCTTATCATGAAGATTTGCAGAGGTGATTCAGATTTTTATCTGTAATTATGTAGATACTATACAGTTTTTGAGTATGATATCAGGGCATTGAGAAGCTATAATTCACTAGATCTGACTATATTTTTTTAGAATAGAACTAAGAAATGAATGATTAAATATTTAAAAACGAATTTACTTTTTAGTACATTAAAAAAAAAAAAAAACAAAAAAGGAAACCCAAAAAAAAAAAAACCCCCCCCCCCAAAAAACCCCCCAAAACAAAAAAAAAAAACCCCCCCAAAAAAAAAAAAAAAAAAAAAAAAAAAAACAAACCCAAAACCAAAACCAAAACCAAAACCAAAAAAAAAAAAAAAAAAAAAAAAAAAAAAAAAAAAAAAAAAAAAAAAAAAAAAAAAAAAAAAAAAAAAAAAAAAAAAAAAAAAAAAAAAAAAAAAATTTTTTTTTTTTTTATTTAAAAAAAAAAAAAAAAATTTAATTTTTTTTTTTTTTTTCCCCCCCCCCCCCCCCCTAAATAGTGAATTTTTGGGTATTTATTATTACCAAATTACATTAGTGAAACTCTTGATTAAATAGCTGATAGTTGTTGTGTTGTCAGATATTAAACTAGTAGAACATATATAGCTTTTACTGTGATATAATATAATAGTCTGTGATAGGTTGATCAATAGTCTCTTATATTCTTACATATGAATGGCTATGTACAATTTAATAGATAAAATGTATGTTAACATGATTTTATATGCAGAATATTGTCAAAAGTTGAAATGACAATAAATAATTGATAAATGATTAAGTAAATTAAGTCCATAAAGAGCAAATATGTTAGCATTGAATTTGTTGATGAGAAACCCCGGCAGTATTTAACCCATCATGCCTATACCTATCAAATATTTTCTTGAGCTTTTCCAAACTAAAGGATTTACCTGTACTGCAACTTTCCATTTTTTGAGGATATTCCCTTTGGATAAAAGAGATGAATTAAATAGGGTGCGTAGTTAAACCTGCGATATACATGTACATTTGTGTCATTCTATAGTCTATACGGACAAGCGGACAAACTTCCTTTCGCGATCAATACTAAATTGCCCTTCCTATACATATCGGTCTTGCTGTGTCTCAATGTGTCTTTAAGTTATCTTTTATCTCTAAACGATCGGATAAAAAAGAAATATCATTACAGTTTAAACCACTTAGTTTAATAAAAAGAACTTAACAAAATCATAGACAAATCTTAATTAACTACATTTCTACATTTTGAATCATAATAACACAAAGACTGGAGTACTTCAGTATAGATTACGTCCGTTTTCTGTACAGGTTTCGAACTTATTATGTTAGCAGGTTCAGCAAGACATTTAACAGTGTTATTTTCCGTTGGGTCCACTGCATCGTTCGTTCAATGCGCCAATTTTATCCCGTACATGGCGGACGTTAAAACATTTCAGATTCACCACTGTCTAACAGATTTTTGAGATACAATGCAGCATGAAATGATTTTGCTGTCATCGCCACAAAAGTGTGTTCAGTACAGTACGTTTCAAACTGAGAAAAAAACACTTTTATACTTTTTAACTGTATTGTTATCCTAAGATTGCAAAATGTAGCCCGCCATATTGTCCAACATGGAATTCCGAAAGTTCAAGTATCCGCCACGTCAAACTCCTCTTACATTTACTAGTCTTGTATACACTTTTAAAGTCTTAAAGATTTTGCTAAAGCCTCGCCATTACCTGCTCCAGCTTTGACAAGATTCAACCTGTTAAAATTCACAAGCATGACTTTTGAATATGCATTCCTCATTGAAACGCTAACATTTGTAACCTTAATGAGAAGCGAATTCAATCAACAGTGTAAGGGCCCCATTTGGTTACATTTGGTTGTCTGAATAAATTTCAACATGATATTTTTTCAAAATCGAAACATTTGATTTGACAATCCTTTTTAATGCATCTGTTTAACGTCATATGTAACGTTTCAACTTTTCTATATGAGACAAGTCGCCTATTATCTGTGTCTGTGCTACTTGAAACAGATTTATGCATCTGCCATTCTGTGCATTCAGCACGTGACGGACAATTGTTTGCCTTCCCCGAGGCATTTATATAACTCACTTCCGGAAGACTATCTTGCTCATAAAGAGCTTCTACCGGGCTCAACACTCTATCCACTACCGGAGATATCACATGACATGTTATTTTGCTCACTTACGGGAGCACCGACACACTACATGAATCCGTTTCCCAGGATTCAGAACTTTTCAGAACATTACAATCGTTCTCGTTTTGATACGTACACGAGAAGCGTCCATGTGAACAGTAAAATACCTAACCTTCGAAATTATATGATGTAGTCTGCGTCAAACAGTGGTCATTTGCTGCAATAAAATGCCATAACCAACGGCACTGTTGTTTACGAATATATTGTAAACGCATACTGGTAGTTCTTGGCTACACTTACCATGTGAATAAACCTTGACTACATTCTCTCTCCATAATCTCAACAAAACTAATCTAAAGCGGAACTCGAAACATTAGCAGGAGCTTTCCAATTTGCTCTGAAGTTGATCTCGTGCTTAATCTTGCAATGTCACATTAAACGCTCTGTAATGAAATTATCTGGCCCGTTACAGAGGCCACTAACCTTACTGGATCAACGTTGAAGAGGTCTGACTATATCTGTAAAATTATAGAATTCAACTTAGTTATCCAACAGTCAATTCTGTTATTCGAAATGAACAGTAAGTTGCGGTACATATCAATTGTGTGCCCTAGACAAACAATTTCAAATGGGATCCCAATGACACTTATCCTCGGCTAACAGAAAACCAAATTCTTACAGAGATTGTTTAACATAATTAATTGATGTAACAACCTTATCGTTATCCTTATGTTCAACAAACCGTCGTCTAAAACATTATAATGGTGTGCCCATTTCGACACAGAAAGGTGACAACTACCTTCAACATGTTGGTGAAAATGTGGCCCGCATGTTTGATTCAAAATGAAACAAAATTGAACACATACAACTTTTGAATGTAATTCTCGACCTGAGAAAAAATGATTTTGAAGATTTATATATCTGCAATCAAGTACTAGCCTATGTTTTCCTTTTTTGTTATAAGCGACAGTAAGAGGGTTGACAACATACGGGATATCGTTTACCTGCGACACCAAGTCTTTGGGCTAAAAAAACTGCTAATCTCACTTTGTATAAAAGAAGGGTTATCCTTTGCCGATTTACTATTTCTCAGACAAACGGGAGCAGGTTCTTATTTAAACGGGAACTTAAAGCCGTTCTTGACAACACTTAGAATATAAATGCTATAAGAAGCTTCTTGTTATTTCTCTAATTTTATTTTAGAAAAAACAACCTCCGGTGGAGACTCGATCCCTTCTACTATTACCTGATTATGAGACAGATCACGTGTGGAAACATCAGCAGTATATGTATCACCCTACTCTGCTGACTGAAGAATCCGGATAAGTCTATGGTGAAACAGTTAAAAATGTAATTACATGAACATGAATACTATTTATTGAGTAAAATAACTCCATAAAATTGATGTCCAAACTAACAATGAACACAACGAACAAGGAAGAAAGCTATACATCAAAGTCGCTGTTCACTACCAGAACGACAATCCATTTTATTGAAACATGCAATTAAGGCCGGATAAATTTGATGTGTCAACAGGTTTTGCAAGTCAAAAGCCAGAAAAAGTGTTCTCCGACTACACGTTGTACCGCGAATAATTATGAATTATATACATAAAGTTGGTTTGTAAGTTCGGGAAGAAAACGAGCGTAGCAATATTTGTCACTGGGTGTATTGATGTGTGTGTATTAAAGAGTTTGATTTAACTGCAGTATCTGCTCTCCCTTTAAACAGAATCGTTTGCTGGATTTAGTTAAAAATATAATCTTAAAACAGTTTTAAGTGTTCATGTCTATATATAACATTTATATATTTACGACAAGTTTATCCAATTACAAATTGAAAAGATTGGTAATAAATGAGGTAAATAATGTAATATCAAAAGCAAGCAACCACACACACTCTTTTTACACATCATTATGATCCTAACAATAATTTAACTATGCAACAACTATTACAAACTATTGTCAATTATTTATACCTATTCAAATGCGAAATTTAAGTACATTTCATTATTTGTTTTGTTTAGTTATATCTAATATAGTTTCACATATTATGGAGGGTGACAATATAAAGATGAAATGAAACTATTGTTTTGTAATAAAGAACTTTCTTTAAATGCCATCTTTCTCATAGAGTAGTTTCAAGTAAACTTAATCAACTACATGCTGCCCCATGCAATCAGTAGACGTCGATTAATTTCGAATATGAACGTTTCATCAATTAACAAATGCATCAGCACCATTGGAGAATCATTAAGTCCAGACACCTTTTTCAGTTTTTTTTAATTGATTTTGTATCGTAGTCGCATTTGTATGATTATTCCCATAGGCTGTGAGGTCACTCTCATATAGGCGTTGGAACTTGAGATGCTTAACTGATGAGCGATGTGTTTGTAATCTAAGGCACCTCCTAGTAGCCATTCTCAAAATGACATAGATCTGATTTTAGATAGTGATGACTTTGTAGATCAAATAACCAAGGGTTTGCCACATCATCAAATAACAGACTTGAAAAAATCAATATGTACTATTCCGGGATGAAGTTTGTAACAAATCTATTAAAACATTTATCTGAAAGATGACCCGAAAAATCATTACGGAAATATGTAAACCATATTTGAAGTACAGGTGGAAGTAACATTCAATGAAAAACTCCTGACAAAATGATATACTTGAGAAAAGCCATATGAATCACTAGGGGGTTACTAAATGCCATGAAAAAGCAAAATTGTATGTCTGGTGTCCAGGCTTGAGTAAGAAATTAGAAACTTTGGCAAAATCATGCCCAAGATTTATTGAGCTATCAGCTAATCAAAATGAAAGCGATGCATTTGCCCGTCTTTGCAACACCTCGCTACATACTTGTTTGAGTTAAAAGGCATAACATAACTGTTGTTAATTGGTTATTTTTTTGTGATATATTGAATTAGCCAAATGTTCTAGGTAAGGCTTTAACGCTGTCAAATCGCATATGAAACCTTTTTTGCGCGTGGTTGAATTCCAGAGCTTTTACAATCAGATGGACGCAATCAGTATAATTCTTCCGCATTAAGATAATTCGTCGTGACATACGGTCCGCGGTATTGTCAGGCTAATGGAGCAGCAGAGACAGCGCCAAAAGAACTATACAATAATTGTTGAATTGCTCAAAATGGCAGACGATCCATATTTGGTTTATAAGCATTACCGAAAACAGTCCATTTTCATGACGAATTTTCTCCCTCAAAACTACCTGTAGGTAGAAAGTTGCAATCGTCCGTTTTCATTTACAGCCTAAACGGTCAAACATGGTCAACGCTACCTCTAAGGAACACTCGGTAAAACGAAGGCAAACCAGGCATTAATATAAACGTCATAACCAGGTCAGGTCGAGTTTCTAAACCTCCAGATAGATGGAATCTTTAGTATATTTGATCAAACATAAAAGTGGTCATTATTACTTGCAAGACATCAAGAAAAACATCATCCATATGACGAGGGGGGGGGGGTCTAGTATTAGCGTGGTTTTTATAAGAAAGGTTGAACTGTTATGTCTTGCAGTTAATTCATGACTACAAAACTTAATGATAAATTTTAGTAATCATTTCTGCAACAGTTACTGCACTCATGATTATTATGCATTTGAAAGGTAAATGAACCTCAGTACAGTTACAAACGTAAAGGTAGGCAAACACGATTATAATTCTTTACTCAACTATTCAAATTGCTCTTTTCGATACTTATTACAAGTGTACGTAATACTCGGATATGCTTTCTAAATGTTACATTTTTAAATGAAATCTGAATGGATTGTTCTGGGGAACATCTATGTTTGCTTTTATCTTTTAAAGCTTTTTTTGCGCTGACGTGGACACACATAACTGTCATGAATGCTAAATGAATATACATATGCATATCGAAACTTATTTTTGGGTTTCAGAGTAGATGAATTCAAAACATCTCAAAAACGGGAAATATTTACTATCCTTTTGTTTCAAGACAGTATAAATATAAACATAACTTTGTCAAGTAAGATGTCAAAAGAAACTTTTTTACATAAACTGTGGTTACAATTTTATTCTTTCAGTTTTACTAGAGTATTTAATTTATTTGCTTTATGGTATCGTGTTTATTTGCATCTATCTGGATGTTAGCCAAGCTTAAATAATTATGTCTAGTTCAACTATCTTCATCTTTCCGAAATTGCAACACATTATTTTAGACTGATGTTTCAATACAGGTAACTTTAAAAAACATAGGTATACCCATAAATGCTAAAGTTTACAGGATTCGTCTTGCTACCCAAGGTTTGAAATAAACTATTTAAGTTTTACATTGGTTCTGCTTCCATGGCCATCGTTTCACTGACATGCAAAGAAACACAAATCCATTCTGAATGTATTGAAAGGTGACTAGATCAACAATATGTGTTAATGGCTAATTAGCAAACACACAGAGAATGTCATCATGCTCAACGTAAAAATGAAACAACACTTCTATTACTTTTTAGTGCCTGTCACGATGTTTTTCTTTTTGATTTTGTTTCATAGAGTTATTATAATATTGATAATGTATATGTATATACTTAAGATATCTGGTTTTATAACCAAAATATAACAGTTCACATAGTACATTTGTAAACGCCTAACTACATCAAAAACGACATCATTCTACTATATAAAATTATTCACGATTCCCAATGTTCCTTTACTCCAGTTAGATTTTATTTTTTGCCTATTATAGTCTTTAACATCAGATGTACTCTTTCTCTGCACAAATAATTCGTGAATTCGTGTTAATTCACTTTATTTAAGCAACTGATTACAATTTATTAGTTACTCGAGGCAAAGTTTTTGACACCTACATATGTTCAAATTATCTATTAGCTGTTTTTATAAAGTCGAGGTAATTCACCACGAGTAGAGATTCTTCTAGCACACAAGAAGACGTTTTAGAAAAGGATATTTCGATAGCAATTCAATAATCTTCAACACGACTTTAAAAGGGACCTAGAATACACGGCTTATACCACAGTTAAGGGTGCGGTCCAGAATGACATTATGCCAACGTTTGCTCTTCCCTGCGACGTGGATTCGTGGGAAACAAGAAATAAAACAGTATTGTTTGGACCATGATAAACAATAATATAAAAATTGTTGGCGGTCCTCATCGTTCTATTAAAGGTTACTTCCAAATGTCGTCTGTATTTCAAATAAGTATAAATAAATGTTTAAATGTTATATAAAGATGTTTCACACATTTTCATCAATTCAAATATGCCTTAAAAGTGCGAATTTTGTTAGTTGAATGTTACATGGATTTCTTCCTACTAGGTAATGCTTTCACAAAAATAGTTTTGCTGTCCTTTTATGAAAGGAAAAACATTCATTTGTATTGAAGACAATGACCGTGATACCAACATTGTAGGTTTTGTAAGTCCACTGTACATTTTTATATTGAAAAGGAACGTTATTAAGCTAAAGGTTGATTCGTTTATATTCTTGTCCATTTTAAGTGTTTGATTTTCAGATCAATAGTTTTACAATGTAACGGATGTGACACACTCGCTGAATACACACCTAGAAGCGAAGTGATACGTCTGAGAGGTGGAACGTTGGTTTGTTTATCATGTTGTTTCATTATCTACAATGCAAATAACCAGCGAGATGGAATATGATGTCAAAGCCAGGAGGTAATTGTGATGGGTAGACATATTTTTATCTCAACTCTTTATTTTCTTTAGCTTTATCTTAATTTAACTGATGATGTTGTTTCTTAAACAAAAATTTACTATTTGTAAAATATTATAAAAATGCTACATTTCAATTTTTGTTCTATAAAAGAATGCTCTGTTGGAATTTTTTAGTCTATCATGCCAATTATGTCTAAACCAATCATGTAACCTTTGTTTGACTATATTGATTTAATGCCGTGAAAGCTCACTTAATATTGATATGATGCTGTGAATATCACTTGATAATGATGTAATTCTGTGAAAGCTCACTTGAAATTGATGTTAGTTGTGATGATGTGAAAGCTCCCAGATACTGATGATTGTTGTTATGCGGTGAAAGTCCACGTGATATTGATGTTTGTTGGGATCCTGTGAAGGATCATGTGATATTGATGTTTGATGCGATGATAAGAAAGCTCACGTGATATGCATAATGTAGTCTTTTATCTTTGTGTGTTGTATTATCACATTTGCCGCATACTCGTTGTATAACTACTTGTCTTGTTATTGCACTCTCTTATATCAGAGACACCTTGTATATACAGGTTAAATATTATCCTGAAAAGAGGTTAAGGACCAAAAAATCAACAACTTTTCTAACACCGCCTCTATGACAATTAAGTCACAGCATTATGTGAAGGCATTTATATACTCTTTTATAACGGTAGAAGGACAACACAACACTTTTGCATTTTACAGCGATATCAAGCGCCTAAAGAGACTAGATATCCAAAATGTGTTTCCAATTGACTTGTGGGATGAGACAGTTTTGGAAAGTTTACTTGAACAAAATACAGACAAAGTATTGGTGTATATGTTTTAACACATTGTATTTAATCCTCCAGTTGCTATCTAGCATATAACATGAACGACTTACAATTTGTTTCTTTGTTTCATACAGCGCATACAATGTAAACAAAAAAGAAAAGAAATAAAAATAGCACTACTAATTGTGAAAGGGTGTTTAAATCCTTACGTAGTGATCAAGTTTATAGAATGATAATTGTACTATCCCTTTAAACATAAATACAATGTACTTTGCTAGTAAATGTTGGAACTGATATCGTAAAAAGCATATTATTGTCTTTCTTCACACTTTCAACCCATCCGATAAGTTCTTTATTTTTGAAACAATTTTTGAAACATAAAATCTACTTACATGTTAATATTTTTATTATTTCTGAAAATCAATTTTAATATTTTCGGTAATGTTTCTTTTGTATCAACGGTTCATATAGTGTCCATTGATAGCAATCAGACGTAGAAGCATCATTTACAGACTTGCTGTTAAGTATTAGTAACTTGGATAGTTGTTTCTACGACTACTTTGAGTTCAATTACAGGTGTTAAATACAAAACCTTCGTAAGCCTTTGCTTAATTCAAATGTACTTGCGAATCAGCAAAAGCATCCAGATTGTTCCGCTTCAGTGTTTTGTTGACAATAGTTTGTTTACTAAAGTGTTAGTGTTGTATCTTATTTCTCCACTAGACGATATAAAAAGGCATCTGTACCTTAATTATAAACTGCTGGATAGGTTGCAAATTAATATTCGTCAAATGTTTTTGAGTCTATCTTTATTGACATTCTTTCTGTTAAGTAGTTTCCAGAATAACCTAGCCACAATCGTACATAGCTCCCTTCCATATTACATGTAGTTTTCTCAAGTTAGGGAAATAATAAGATCAAACTATCGAAGTCATAGAGTAACCGTTTTGTTTTTATTCACAAATAGATCTGACTTCTTCATATTTGATTTTCGGTCAGTTCATGATTGTTACGAAAGTAACATGCACATGAGTTTCACTTCACACCTTTTTTTCAATACAGCGTCCAATTTGTGAAAATATCGATATGCTTAGAATTGTTGCATTGAACCGTGACTGCACTACTATATTTATATATTCTATAATATGTCAAAGCTCACGGGTCAACATCCTACTGAAATTGTTATTAGAATGAACTGAATTTCTTTCATTTACAAGAAAACTATTTATATGTATAGGGTAGTCGTTAGTAAAGGTATATGATTGGAATTAATCTCCTAAGAATCCGGTTGAGTAGAAATGTGTGCCGCATATGTGATGTAACCTTCACGATGATATGTAAACACAGTGATTTATTCTAACCATATACCGCGGTATTGCAGATAATGTTCTTTGGATTGTGTATTTGTTAGAATGCATAACAACTATTTTTTTCAACTCGCGAATTCAATGTAATCGTGAACATATATTAACCTGTCAATTATTTTAAATCTATGGTATGATAGTTCCAGATTGTAAGTGTCATCCCTATTTCAGTAAAGCTTTATTACAAATTTTCATTATATTTGTTTCCTAGTATGCATGTAGCACAAGTGACCATTATTTATCTATCTGTAAGGAAACTACAGATTCACTAAATCTAATTCTAACACGACTCGATAATAGAACACGAAGTTAAATGTATTCCGTGTTTATAAGTTTCAATAAAATGGTGTTACGCAATGAAAACAGTTCGGGATAAGACATGTCGTATTATAACCACTTTTTACTGTGATTTAACGTGTATTAACTAATGGTTAGTTCAAATGCGTTTATTAGATCTCATGTCTATGCATTTTAACTCCAGACAATGATTAAATATCCTTTAATTCACCATTTGAATTTTTTTTTTCTTAATTCGTATTCAAAAACGGTGGCCCTTATTTTACTTTCTTTGTGAAGATAGTTACCTTTTCATTTCGCCTATGATAATGAAAATCTAACCAATTGTATACATGTTTACATACCAGTTTAAATATGTTTCTCCCTTTTTGTCATATTACCAGAATTAAATGGTAATTTTAAATAGCTATGCATTTTACTGCGATAAGTAAACCTTAATATTGCAGTGTCTCGTTAAAAGAATCATTTGGCAATTTCAAACCACAGGTACTTGAAGAGAAATAAGATTTTATGTTTCAAAACAGAAACAAGCGAAGTTTATGCTTTTCTAACTGCAAGACAATAGGTACCGCCAGACCAGGATTTGAACCTGGGACCTCCCCAAATACAAAATATGTTCAATTTTGGGTTGCTCTGCCTATTGAGCTACCTGGCAGACCGATTTGTCAATACAATAAACAAGGTAGACTCAAGAGTAATAACGTTCATGTATATATCAATGAGCAGGCGTCACCAGGAGGGGCATGGAACAAACAGATAATTTGACAATCATGAATTTACTTAAAACGATAACTGCCGTAATTATAAACAGTGTAAATTGAAGAAAATTTTTGTTCTAAATACCCTAATTTGCTAGTTGTAGGGATCAAAAGAAGTACGTCGCTCGCGGTTCCAATTATAAACGTAGCTTGTAAATGACTTCATGAGTTCCGGTAGGATACAGTGTAGATATTGTAGTTAAAATGTTGCCGGTACCGAAAAGTATTGTCTCCAAAACAATCGTTTTGATTGCTAATTTTAGGGCTCAAAATGTCAGCAACACAACAATTCAACTATAGTTTTTTTACAAATTAGTTAGAAATCAGAACGAATAAAAGGTAAATAATCTGGTTATCTGAACCCCGTGATATGCCAGTATTATCGGATATACCTCATGTGGTCTGAACAGACATAAAAATGTCCCTTCTCTTCTCTCGTTCATATAATATTTCTTATAGAAGCAACAGTGCACACACTTGAAGCTAAAACTTCAATCCTTCAAGCATTTCAATGTTTATAACAAATATAGGTTTGTTTAAGAATGTCTTATTCTTCTTATGTCTCATGAATGTTTTAAGTTCATGGTTTACCCCATACATGAATTATATTTTTTCACTCTATATCTTTTTTTTATGTCAAGTTGAGAAAACAGTGTACTCTTCATATTTGTAATGTAAACATGATATTGCGAGCTTAAAATGTTTGCCCTTGATACTCTGCCCAAAAGAAACATGATTGATATATATCACATCTATTTGATAATCGATTGTGACGGATCGTTTAAAGTATGATAAGAAAAAATGCATGTACTTCCTAAAGCTTTATCGATAACTTAAACTTTGAACAAATAATAAATTTATTTCCGAACAGCTTAATGCTAAGTGTTAGATTTTATACAGTATATCAAAATGCATGATAAGTGTTTTAGATATTTCTCTACATTGAGAAAAAATCAAAGAATTTTATACTCTGGCTAATTTAAATTTCAGTATGATAATACGGCATTGATTAAAACATAAAAAGCACATTATACAGCGCAAAAAATATGTCAAACATTTTAAATAATCTGGTTACTGCTAAATGTGTCCAATTCATTTCTAGCTTGTGATTGCTTCTGTTCATTTTTAACGGTATCAGAATAAGATATTAAACATAAATGTATATGATGTTTAATCATAGTAAGAATAAATTAAAACATTAAATGTTAAGCATAAAATAAATGTTTTTTTTTATTTTAATTTTTCACTTAAAACATATTATTATAATAGATGTGGCAACAATACGTTTTGTAATAAAGGGTTGTAATCATCTAAGTTAATCTCTTCTTAATGGACAGTTTGATGCGTAATACCGTTTGTTTAGTAAACAATGCACCAACTACAGTTAACGAATTTTAACAGTTTTTAATTTATTTTTTAACCAAAAAATAGACAACAAATTCACCTTCCGAGTGTAAATTTAACTAAGTAAATGTTTTTTGAAGAGTTCACATTATGTTGTATATATTATCTGAATTGATAAGAAAAAAGGACATCTTTGAGAAACTTAAGAGGCAGGGTTTTGTATTTAATGGATATCGTTGGTAATGATCCGATATCATACTCATTGGTAAATGATGAATACAAAATAAAACAATTCTTGAATACAGATATAGAGTATTAAATCAAACTAAAACATACAGCTTTTCTTTTCGTCGAACTAAATTGATTTGTATTAACTTGATTTTAAATGAACTTCAATTGTGTTATCGAGTCCTAAAACATTCATAGCCCAATGTATATAACAACTTTACTTTTATAGGCACATTCATCAAGAGCAGAGGTTTTGATGCTTTAAAACGATTAAAGTTCATATTCTTACCTTGCAATACAATTGCACCAGATGTCCGTCCTCATATATATAATTTCATAAATAAAATCGCGTCCATGATATATAAAACTCGTAAAATTAAGAGTCTAAATTGTTCGCAACATTTTGCTGTTATTAACTTAGTTTACTTAAATAGTAAATCATCGCACTGAGATCTAGCTCGATAATTATTTTCATCATTAACGTATTTCATTTAATTGAACTACAAACTGTATAAATTTCCAATTTGGTTATACATAAATGAATAGTTCGCGCTAGATGATCGTTTGACGGTTGTAATTTTCAATCGATTAATGTAAATCGGCACATTTTGTGTTTTATGTTTATGAATGACCTAGCAACAAATGACTTTTGAAAAAAATGTGTATGAAGAGTTATGACCTTACAATCGTCTTCAAAGATTGGGATAGTAAACGCGGTTCAAGTTTAGCATAAAACAAAGTTACAACATTTCTTTTTGTATCTTGTTTCAGTATAACTGTGTTTAAAAGCCACCGACAAACTGTGTTTGGTTCAAACTTTACAGCTAACTTCAAAAGATGAAAAGCCGAAGCGTCAAGAGTGAAGATCTAAAAACAATATTATCATAACACATAATTGTATTTGTATTGACAAAAAGTCGCAGGTCATTCAGTACTACATCGACCCTGTTATAAGGATGAAAGACTGATATAGTGTGATAACACTATGATTTTTACAATTACAAAATGTCCAATTATAAATCTTTAGCTCTGACTTATTTCACTGCTGTGTTATAGTTCATGTATTTATAAAAAGTAAATTGATATTAAAAATAATTAGAAGAAACACAGGCTCAGAGTACAAATTTAATGCTTACTTTAATCTACAAGTATAACTGTTATTTTAATGCACACATGTAACAGTTAATAGAGTACTAGTTTAAATAACCCCTTTACAATGGAGTCATCAGGTACAGACATTTTGCAACACGGCGACTTTGACCTCGATGTTTTTATAAGATAGTGTAGCTCCTCCCAACACTCCTAATATGCTTAATTGCTTGCCGGTAGGTATTTTACTGAAACAAACCCCAGCCTTTAAAAACTGCTAGGGCAATCTGTAGCTTGAAAGTCAGACAAAAGGTCAGGTTAGCGTGGCAGTGCATTTGTTTCAAACAACTTATTTAACTTACAGACTTAGAACATTTCGAATACAACGAAACGGATTTCGTACTGTCAAATTGTGTGTGTTTTGTTATCTGTTGACATTCCTTTATGTTTCACATACATGCATTAACATTTTCTGTTTCTCCTAATATGATATATCATGCTGTTATCTAATTCCAATTCTTCACTAAAACTATTATCAGAATTGTAATTATAACAAACTGCTTCTAAAATTCGTAAATAGCCCAGAACTGTTTATTTGTTCATTATTGTCAGACACCTAGGATATGTCGAATATTATTCTAAACATTATTTTCGTTTACTTCATACTTGTAAACAGAGAAAATGCCCCGAGCACATGTAGTCTTACAATCCATTTACAATTTCATAATAATAATAATAATTTCTGAAATAGGCGATACAAAACTTCATGTAATGATCAAGTGTGGCATTCTTATCATCATCATCTCTCTCTCTCTCTCTCTCTCTCTCTCTCTCTCTCTCTCTCTCTCTCTCTCTCTCTCTCTCTCTCTCTCTCTCTCCCTCTCTCTCTCTCTCTCTCTCTCTCTTTCTTTCTACAAGTGAAGCTGAGAGAGATTGATTTCATTTGGAATGGGTCTCGCTTACAGCTATTCTAAGCTGTAAGAACTTGTTTCGTAATCGAGAATACGAGAGTAATAAATAAGTTTTTGCTATAACTACTGAACCAGGGTTGAAAGTGACTGAAAATAAGGAAACCGTGGCATTATATATTCTAAAATTGAAATGAAACATGAAATACATTCTATAAATAATAAAATGAGTGTACAAAACGTTTGGTGCAAGGTTGAGTTGAACATTTTTATTCAGAAATACCCATTACGAAATAAATGAAATAAGGTGCAATCAAATTATAATTATGTGTCATATATGAGCATTTAACCAATTAAATTTTGTGTTCGTTTAGATTGTTTACGGCTCCGGCAGACCTTGGGATTAAAACAATACAGACCGAAAAAAAGCCTTAAAGGTTCCTTTATTGATACTAATGTATATAAAACATGCTATCTTTAAGAGATTACTCTTTATAATGTTATGAACTCGTTTTGGTATTTAAATATGAAACAAACTTTTACGCACTTGTAAACAAACTAGAATTACTGATTATAAAATGGCAAAACCATTACAAATGTTATCAAATAACATTAACAGTTAAGTAGCACATCATTTTGTACTTGTACTCAAGTCACTTTTCAGTAGATACAAAATAGTTATTTGATAAGATATATGTTCTGCGACAATATTAGAAAAAAAATACTACCAAAATATATTCGCAGCAGCTAATTGAAAACAAAAATAATATCAAACAGGGAATGCCACGTACCAAAAACGCAGCCTCCCCAAAAACGCCCCCCCCCCCCCTTATGACTCATATAGTAATTGATATATTTCATAGGCATGTTTAAACTTTTACAAAGACATGTATGCCCAAGACCAAATAAAGAATTTTATATTTACCACCGTATCGCTCCAGATAATCTGCATCAGATGGGTAATTCCTTGAATAATACAAGTCCAAAATAAACACGTCAAATTAAAATTCCGAAGTTCAGTCAATACTTGTTTATATATTCTTCACAGGGAACATTTTAAAAGCTGTTACAATTATTTGTATTTGATTTGAGAAAAATGATTCATTTTTTAAAAATAATATTCCTTTCCAATTTAAGACGATGTTATGATTGATTGAAATACTGAATGAATTGAAACGCGCTGCTTAACCCTGATACAAAGTAATCATATTTAGCCAATACATGCCCTGTGTGATTTGCATATCTTTTCTTACGTTTAAAAGTATAATCTCCACAAAATTTTCCATTGATGGTATTCTTTACGAATGCATATAGTATTTCGATTTTTTTTTATGAATGTATTCTAAATCGACCATAACAAAGATTGTTCTAACACGGAAAATGGGACATATACTTTTCAAACATAGACTTTGTAAAATCATCATGTTGCATTGTATCTTACAAATAGGAAAAACAACTTTTTTGTTTTAGGTATGTTTATACGGTAATATTATAACATATGCTGTTTTACATTTATAAGCATATATGCAAAACTCACAAATTAATATTTCTTTAAATTATTGTCTTCTCTTCCGTTTTCTTGTGGACCAAGTATCTTATTGTATGTCATGTTTGGACACTTCTTGCATAACAATTGCATTTGGCATTTGTGTAATAGAGAATATAAACAAAACTACAATTGTGTGAATGCAGTAGATTTTTGTGTGCATTGTTTTTCTATTTCGGCCCTATTTGCTCACTGTTAAAGAAAGTCAGAAACTTAAATGTAAAAACAGTCTAAGAAGCGAGGGCTGTCGTTTATATGCAGAAACCACAATCTCTCGAAAGTCGTTAATTGAGGTTTTAAAAAAGGTTAATTATTGTACAATGAATTCCTCTGTAACAGCTATTTTTTCTATTACAGCCAAGTGTCTGTTCTCCAAAATCTGACTGCTAGGTTGCACTGTAAAACGTGTTATGTAAAATGTAGCATCAACGTATGCTAGGAGCATATACAGATGGATAGAATAACGTGGACATTTGGTTAAAAGAATAAAATGCAGAAGCAGTCAGCAGTACAATTAGGGAGATACATAATCGAACAGTCGCATTGAACTGCTCCATGGTAGGGGAATGGACGACAATGGTTGGTAAAAGGTTCAAGTGGTAATAATTTCTTGAAAGTTGGACTACTTATAATAGTCTGTAGTTGATGTGACTAATTTATAACTTGAGGAATGAAAGTGGCATGCGTTGCTGGATAAAGCAACTAGGTAGTTTTCAATTGGGATAGAAACCAGTTCATTATGGATTTGATACAGCTTAACATTACAAAATTGCAGTATCATATATGGATTTCCCACAGCTTAACATTGCAAAATTTCAGTATCATTTCACTGCACTGATTACTCGAACGAGATTTTAGATGCAAAAATCACAGGCAGGAGAATAAAGACTATTTCCTGATCATTTCAATTTCTAGATTAGATAACATTTGCTATTACACTGCTCTTTTGTGAACATTTTACTAGTGCAAGATGTAAAAATCATCAATTCCTTATTTTGTTTTTAAAGCATCTTTCATGTTTTTACATACATATTTGTAATCAGTTGTGATATTATGATCTAATTATGAAATAATATCCGCTATTGTGTAACAACTCAAGATCAAAGAACTCCAAGTCATTTTTTGTTAGACGATGAACACCCTGAAAAGGATGTTATTTTGAAGTGTTAGTTTCTACGAGGATATTTATTTAACGTCAATCGGCACAACATGACGTCATCATGACGGCACATCGGTTCCCGCGTTGTTTATGACACAACAAAACATCTTGTTTCTACTCTTTGTATATAAGAACAAAATCATGCATCATGTTATAATTGTTTTTACACAATAGTACTTTTAGAAATAGATATATAGACAGAAAATGTACAGGCATATTCTACGGTCGCCGAACGTATGTCAACACATTAAAATGATTCGATCACTTGTGTTTGAATTGTTCCATTTATTTTAACGTTTGTTTATGCACGTTAACAGTTATCTATACACTGCAAATCAAATAACATAAAGACCAGCTTGGATGGGTGTTTCGTGCTACTGTAATATTGTTCTGGCAATATAAATACATGCCAATATCATAACAGTCTGAAGATTTCTAAAAAAGAATATTGAACATATAATTGAATAGACAAAATGTCACAAGCAGTTCAGTGCTACTTTGACCCTGTTATAACGATGAAGGTTTGTAGAGTTTCTAATCTCCGTAATTATCTCCGTACTAATTCTCAGCTCGACTTCTTAATTTTTTCTAGTTATGTATAGATATGACATAAATATAAAAAAAACTATCAGCTTATTAGTAATGTACCAAAGAAAATCAAAGACAACTCTCCAAGAGAACAATACCTTCAAGAAAAACTAAAACAATCAAAACATTCGAACAAAATGTTGTATTCAGTACAAATACAAAGCATTAAAATGTTAAAATTAAAAACTGAATCAGCATGGGAAAAAGGCCTTCAAAAACAGGATCTAGATTGGAACATAATTTATTGTAAAATTTTCAAAACAACCATTGATACAAAACTAAGAAATTTTCAGTACAACTTTTTGATGCGCTTAGTCCCAACAAATGCTTACTTATTCAAATGTCAATTAATACATTCAAAACTGTGTGACTTTTATAGCATGTATGAAGAAACAATTGAACATCTTTTTTTGGACATGTAGACATACTCAACATTTATGGAATCAGTTAAGCATTTTTTTAAAAACAAAGTCTCAAAATTGTACTATCAAACAAGAAGACGCATATTTTGGTATAATCGAAAAAAAGAAGAAATATGCATGCTATAAATTTTATGATAGTTACAATGAAAACTTACATTTTTCAAGCAAAACACAGAGACATGTTGCCTAGTTTTGAAAGTTTTAAATCGTACCTGATGTTAAGAATAATTATTGAAAAGGAAATAGCCTTAGTCAATGACAAACTAATAAAACATAATGAAAAATGGTCATTTTTGACTCACTAAATCAAGAACAACAGTCAAAAAAATGAAAGAGTTTTTTTTTACATCCTCTTCAGAAATGTTGTTTTTGTCATCTCAATTCATAAATTAAAACATATGGAAACGTTCCGATCTATTCTCATTAACTCTTAAAAACTTCTTTGCTATTTTTTGCACCACATTAGTATATGTGGCCTCTTTGACAAAAACATCACTTGACTTTATGAAAAAATGTTTCATGTACTTCCAAAAAAAGATTGAATATTGACAACTGTATAAATTATTTTGATATCTCGATATTATATGATTTTGTGTACATGAATATCCGAAATAAAAGAAAAAAAAACTATGTCTTTGATATAAACACGGACCTATATACACATGGAATGGCAACTCTCGTATCTTCTATACAAGTTCAACCTTTTTATCGCGGATGGCGAGATTATATGCGAGATTTTAGCATCGATGAACAATATCCGAGGTTT
>JAFMSR010002272.1:0-24969 GCA_022818135.1 Saxidomus purpurata
ATTTTGACATTCAATGTAAACAGTAAGCTGGACATGATGGAACCTTGAATTGAATACAAAATACCTCATTTACTACAACTGAATATTGTTATTCCTATAATAATGTATTGCATGCTGTTATAATCAAATGTTACAATCAAACGTTTTGGGAATATGCAGTTAATTTGTTTTATGTATTATCCATTTACGCTGCTAAATAAATGATGGTTATTCTCAGAAACAAACTGCGATATTTTACGCACGCGTTTATTGTTCTTTGCCCTTGACCTTTTCTCAAAGTATGTTTATATGTTTCTTCCTGTTGTCCTGACTCAGACTTCGGATCAATATATAATCGTTATGAAATATATAGAAGATAATTGTTGGTTTCGGTGTAAGATCACGTTATAATTTCACCGAGTGGGCACCAAAAGTGATATTTTCACGAGTGGCGCAGCCACGAGTGAAAATAACTTACTTTTGGTGTTCACGAGTGAAATTATCGTGATACATTGTATTACACCGATACCAACAATTTTTCTGTTTATTTTATGGTTAAAACTCTACATTTGTTGAGTTTGTTTCTATAGAATATCGAAAATCGCGGGAAACGTCATCAATAAACATAGTACAAATGACGTCATTTTAACGACGTCATCATCGCATGGTTTCCAGCATTAATTACAATCGGTATACTTTTTGACGTTTACCTGGGTTAAAGATTAAAAAAACCACTGTTTCAAAACTGTCACTTATCACTATTATTTCACTGAGACAACTCTATAATTCACTGGAAAACATAAAATAAATAATTGTTAATTGTTATGAAAAAAAAAAATAATTTTATAAAATTACTTTTAAACTTTTGCTTTTTCGTTTCTTATAATGAATGGTGCTAGAAGTTAACATGATAATCGTTCTGTGCTCAATGTTGAACATGAAAAAGGTTTTATAAGCATGGTGTCTTGTTGCTGAAAGGTGACGAGTTTCTTAATGTCTTGGGATTACGTTTTAAATTACATTTTTCATTAAATAGAATTTTATACACGTTATTTTCTTTCAAAGGGCACCCAATGGGTTATGACTTTTCGTTGATAATGTGATCATGGTCTGTACTTAAGAGCCGTCAAAGTACTCTTGTTTGCATTTTGTTTATATAGTTATAGCCTTATACTGCCAAAAAAAAGTATGCACTTACATACATGCATTGATGCTTACACTTTTGGTATTATGGTTGATTGCTAACCGTGATCCAGTAAATAACCATCTTTCCAGTGTTAAAGCTTCTCGCTCATAAATTTGTTGAAAACAGAAGGTTCTTCGAAATGTCTAAAATTAGTATAGTTCCAGTATGAATTCCAGTATAATAATTCAGTAATTATAAAAGTATACGCTGCCAAATACAAAGCGTTGAAAACGCTTTTGAAATCCTAATATAATCATATAGTGTTGCAATGCCGAAAACCTAATTCGCCTACATTCTCAGTAGATTTCTTTAAATAACTTTGTCGATTCTAACATTATACTCATACATTTCGTGTTTTAATATATATCTGTTTGACAAAATTTTCATATTTCACAAAAGCAGTCTGTGAGCAGCTTTTAGTATGTTGCAATGAGTAAGATATAGTACTGTAAGGGGAATTAACCGCTGAAGGATGTTTGGGAGTCAGGACCACAGCGAAGTCCAAGTTCCGTGGTTTAATATAATATGGCGCAGTTCATAGGCATACATGATAATGACCACTATACCGGGTGATGCCACAAGGGGCATAACCGCAAAATACTTAACAATAAATCGGAGATGCAAATTCACAAAATATGATGATAATATGTATAATGATGCATTTTACAGTTTAAACCGGAACAATTTAAGCAAATCCTGTATCATGATATTGGTTAGATGCTTATTTCAAGTGTTATTACTGTTAAAAAAGATCATTATATCCTTAAAAAGACATTAAGTAAGGTTTGATCATGTTAGAAAAATGAATGGTTTCTTCATTATATCTGAAATATTTGAAACTTTATGTATGTTGAATGAAGGGATAATCTATTTGAACTCTTCTAGTCAAACGATGATAATCCACATATTTTTGAAAACATTTATCGTTCTTGACAATAATGCATAATGAAATTTTAAACAGATATATAACTATAAATTAAAGTGTTTACATTCAGTTTTTGGCCTGGGGACTGAAAGTCCCCTAGGCCTAAGTTAGCATACCACATTTCAAACACTGCAAGAAATTTAACTGTGCTATGTGGAATAACAACTGTAAACATGCGCTATGCGAAAGTAGTGCAAGACAGACCAGATCAATCTTCTGTTTGAATGTCGCATATGATAAGAACATATTACAAATAAAAAGAGTACATACAACTTCAAACGATTGGAGGAAGGTATATAGTTTACGGTCTGCATTACACATTTTTTTCTGTTTTAGAAATTAATGCGCTGTTAGCTTATTACGGAAGATGATCATATGCATATCACGGAAAAGTACGGATATTTACGGAAATTTACGGAAACGTACGGAGCTCGATATAAGGGTTTGCAGTTTCATTTTCAAATTTCAGATGTTATTTCATTGACAACTTTGTTAATTACGAACGATTACATATATATTTATCTAAAAATAATTTTTCTAAAAAAAAGATTTAATTTACGTACATTCCCGAGAAGGAACTCACGTGATCAAAATCACCCGCCATTTATCGAGGACGCTGCATGTCAAGGCCCAGTGAACTGTTTTACCGATTACAACTACAAGGTAACCCAGAATCATTTTTGGTTTTCTCTGTTATACACATTGTACAGTACTGTATTTATATTTCATTGCTGGTATTGCTTTGTTTATTTCTGTTTCAAGGTCTTGTCCTTGGTACACAATAATTTTCGATCCACATCATCAGATCATATCGCTTGAAGTTGTACAAAGCGCAGATCGAATTATTTTTATTGGCTTAAACAATTTATAATGTTGACTATGTGATTATTTTCATTTAACGTACGTTTTCTAATAAAACAAACTTCCCTGCCACCCATTTAGGCCTATTTGGTAATCATTCATTCTGTGTCATATATTGAATTTCGTCCTCTGCACATTTCGACCCGCGCTTTAGGTAAGGTTCATCGCAAAACACGTAGGTCAAAAGTTGTTTTTCGGGAAGTTAACCTATAGCCCCCTGCCTTCAGCGCTCACAGCGCTTTGATTACATCAGGTTATTAACAGGAATGAAATGTAAATCTAATGTCATATAATTATCTCTTTTTCAGAAAATTCCGTACAGAAATAAGGGAACGATCACAGATCAAACTTCCAGAACATTTTGATAATAATGTAAGCACTTAGGTTTGTTCATGTCATGGTATGATTTTTAAATTTCAACCGAAAGATAGAGTGGCAAATAATGCTTGTATCGCCCGTTCTTCTGTCCATCCGTCCCGTTTTGACGTTTTATTCGTAATGTTTTCTACAAATCTGTTTCACAAGAAATGTCTTTTTGAAGCCAGCGACGTTTGCTTGTTTACCTTAATTTATGTTATATTATTCGTGTGACGGCATTAATTTTATTTTGTATACCACGGCGTGTAATGCACAATACCTATAGATGAATGAACATAAATTAGGTTTCATTTCCTGTTTTTTGCAGACATCAAATGTGGTTTCATTTCCTTCGTTTTGTAGATATCAAATGTGTTATTCTTAATTCTTTCCTTTTTGTAGATATTAAGTGTGTTATGATTAGCTTCTTGTTGTCGAAATCAAATTGAATTCATTTCCTTCTTTTTGTAGACATCAAATGGATCAGCTGTTCGTAACGACTACGATTCATTTGAATTTGTAAGTTTTTATTTTAAGTTATTGCTCATTGTCTGCCTCCAGTCGTCATAAATTCAATCACTGACCTTTATCAAAACGTCTTTAAGCACAAGAAAAACTTCAAACCAACTTCTTTCAATTTATCTGTAGCCAATTAATTTGTCTTTTTTAAGCGTTCTGTTGTAATCCAGCCGAACCGCCAAAAGGTCTTATCATGGATGCTTTAGTTTTCTATCGTCACTAACACATGCACATACCAGGAAAACAGTTCAAACCATGTGTTAGAATAAATTCTGCCTGTGAAAGAAGATTGTCTAGGTCTTTTTATGCCCTCAAAGGTGGGCATATTAAAATCGCACCGTCCATCTGTCTGTCTGTCTGTGTGTCCGTACATGCCCAGTAGACATTAGGGGGTTAAGGTTTGAGTACAACTTAGCATTATGAGGTTGTTTCAGTTCATTCCGTCATTATGGGGTTAAAAATTGTATTGTGGGGTTAAATACTTGTGCATGTATTGTGGGGTTTAAAAAGGATCAAAGGGATAACCTCACAAAGCCCGTCTGGTGCGTACGCCGTCCTTGTGTCCGTCCTTAGATTTTGTCGTGTACGGGCTGTACCTTTGTCATGCATTGAAGGATTTTAAAATAAGTTGGCACAAATGTTCAGCATATCAGGACGACGTGTCGCGAACAACACACACGTCCCTACCTCAAAAGCCAGGTCAAACTTAGAGTTTATAGGTAATGGAATCCTGTATATATGCGTACATTCGTGTCAGGACTGTAACTTTTTCATTCATTGGAGGATTTTGAAAAATTGAACACAAGTGTTTAGCACATGAAGGCGACGTGTCGCGTGCAAGTCTAGTCACACTTGGAGTTTAAAGTTAATGGAATCCTGTATGCATGATAACTCAGTCATGCATACAGGATTTCAAGATTATAATTATGGAACAATTGTTGAACACATGAAGAGGTTACAGACTGTGAGACACCTCTTTTTGGGGCATTCATTACTTATAAGGGACAGCTCTAGTCATTACATGTACCTATACAGTATATAAATAAAAATAATCAGTACGAGAACATCTAGTTTCCGAGTTAAAACACAAAACCTACACATTAAAACTTGATGAACGATTAAAAACATTTCAGATCCAACGAAACAACAGTGGCGACAGTGGATATCCGAAAAGTGCAAGTCCTCTTTCTAGTGAGTCAGATACTGAAGAAACACATTTTCTGGCTATACCAGAAGGCAATACCATTGTCAGTAGTGAAGTGTCTTATGTTCCCGTTGACGAAAACGGTGACCGTACTAAATTGCCATTGTACCAGAAACCAATCTATGAAGAAGACATTCGAATGCTACCTGACATTGATACAGCAGTTGATACAGTGCAAAAAAAAGCATTGGGCAGCATCAATAGTTTGTTTGAAATGGCGGGAACATTACCTGTTCCTTTTGAATTCAGAAACAATGATGTACCGTGTGTTAAAATGGACAAGAATAGTCGATCGCCTTCTCTGCATGATACACAAAAGGTATCTAATAACTCCAAGAATACACCGCCTGTCATAAAAGAAAACGATGGAACGCATTCTGACAAAACATTTGACAAAATATCCAATCGAATAAACAATTCAAAACAATTAGAAAATACCATTTCTCAAACACTACATACTGTTAAAAGTAAACTGCCTGGATGCCCGGCGTTAAGCGGACCTGTTAACTTTGATTACGTCAAGGCTGGGGAAAAAGATACATGGACAAATACTACAGATTTAAGACACTCCAATGAAACTAAAGACGATTCATATTCTGAAAACGATGTCGATACAAACAATTCAGACACAAGCCAAAATTATGACTTTGTCAAAGAAATTGAACTAAACGTCATCGCGAACGTTGATCAATGCTGGACTCGCATACACCAACGACTACCAGTTCCTGTTTCGTTCCATCCAAATCTGACCGATAACGACAAGTCTGAAGACAGCGATACTAGCACGTGTAATGCGGCTAGTTTACATCAAAACCAAACACCTATTTCATACCCTATTTCCAAATCAAACAAAACTGAAATTAATTCTTGGACTGACACTCGTAACACTTTTAATGAGGGAGAAGCATATGATCAAAGGATGTCTCGAGGCGAGAAACTGTCTCTTAATAGTCATTGCAGTGATGAACCTTCTTCTGACAGTTATGATATAGCTAAACACCACCCACATTTACCGGTGCCAATTGAAATTGGTCAGACACACCACGCAAATATTCATTTAAAGTCTCCAAATCCCTGTATTCCGCATTGCAGAACTGATATTCAATGCACAAACTCTCAAAACAACAACGTAATTTCATCAGAAAATGACACAGGTCCTAGTCATAATCCAGATTTTAGCTCATCATCTGCGGAAGAAAGCAATATTTTGTCAGGATACAAATTTGTTTAAGTGGAGCGATGGTGTAGAGGTTAAGGTGTCTGCCGCTCATCCCGGAGGTTGCGGGTTCGAGCCCCACTGGGGTCACGACCGTACCTCCTCATATGACACCAGTACTGGCTCTTCTAAATAAATGAGTATAAACTAATGGTTTGAATCTGAAGCCATCAGCGTAATTGTAGAGAACGAATTCATTTCAGACCATGTTTATAACTGTTGCGCTTTGCAATAAGTCTGGCAACTGTTTCTAAAGCTACTAGTTATCATATAATTATAATCATTTTAATTAGCAGTATGCAATGCAATGTCCAACACCGGTTACCAATTACTAAACAGCAGGATAGACTTCGACACGTGTGCTTGTTAGCTTGATGTCAATATTCTAAAACTTCGACACGTGTGCTTGTTAGCTTGACGTCACTATTCTAAAGCTTCGACATGTGGGGTCATTATTCTGAAGGTCCGACACGTGGGCTTGTGTTAGCTTGACGTCAATATTCTAAAGCTTCGACGCCTTGGCTTGTTAGCTTGATGTCACTGTTCTAAATCTCCGACTCTTAGGTCTTTCATCTTGACGTCACTATCCTTAAGCTTCGACGGGTGGGTGTGTTAGCTTGATGCCACTATTCTAAGCTTCAATACATGGGTTTGTTAGCTTGATGTCACTATCCTAAAATTTCTACACTTAGGCTTGTTAACTTGATGTCACTATTATAAAGATCGACGCATGGACTCGTTAGCTTGACGTCACTATTCTAAGGCTTCGACACGTGTGCTTGTCAGCTTGATGTCACTCTTCCTAAGCTTCGACACGTGGGCTTGTTAGCTTGATGTCACTATTCTAAAACATTGTGTGATTGATACATTGATGTCACTATTGTAAGGCTTTGGCACGTGGGTCTGTCAGCTTGACGTCACTATCCTCAAGCTTCGACGCATGGGTTTGTAGCTTGATGTCACTATTCTAAAGATTTAAGTCGTGGGCTTGTTAGCTTGATGTTACTATTCATGTCACTATTCTAAAGCTTCGACACGTGGGCGTGTTAGCTTGATGTCACTATTCTGAAGACAAATTTTAAAACACTGACTACAAATTACATTATGTCAGCCGTCGGTCCATGTTAGGTTTTCAAGCAATTTATGAGTGGAAGACAATCGAACCAAAGATCATTGTTTGCTGAAAGAGTTACACGTATATATATATCCTTTTAAATGTGTAATGATACTGGCACGCTTCTACTAGAACAATTAAACGCATACGAAGTGTTGCTTGCAGGCTCTAGAAAGTATGCGATAATTGTTAGCCAAAAAGGACAATTACATTGTAACCTAATTATTACACTGGAGGAATGTAATAATTTTGACTTTGCCACATTCAAGTGGAAGTCCTCAAATATACCACTGAGAGTTGAACTTTGCCATTTAATTATCGTTGACATTAATGATCTGTGCTTTTATGTACAAACTGAGTGCTAAAGAAATTGTATGAACTTCTTTTTCTAAATGGGAACATTATGTGAGTGTTTATATACTACTTGGTCATAGAGAACTATAATACGAGTGTGCCCTTTGAAATGCTGAAGACAACTTGGTGCCAATGCATGTCTGATGTAGGCAAAAACCTATTGATCGCTAACGGTGAAAGAGTACAAAAATGTAGTCGACGATACTTCAAGACATAATAATAATGAATGTGAAGCGGAAGTCATGACATTGTAAATTGCTTATTGCTCAATTCCCTCGCAAAAGGGGAAGGGATATTATGTTGGCGTTGTTCGTTTGTCCGTCAGTATGGGGCCATAACTAGGTGACCAATGGATAGAACTTCGTGAAACTTAAAATGTATACAATAGCATAAAGCCGCGACGTACGCGCAACTTTTGTCAAGATTGTTTAAGTATCCTGGCTTAGAGTTATTGCCCTTTAATTGTTATTTTCTTCTATATTCAATTTGAAAGCATTAAAATCCTATTCCTCCGGAATTGGTTATCAAAATGTAATTGTAATTGGCTGAAATAATTTACTGATCACTCTTTCTGATATCCACCCCTACATCCCCTGCCACCGGCCCACCCCTACCATGTCGAGGATGGGGCCAGCTATTTAAAATGCTCCTTTTTAGCTCGACTATTCGAAGAATAAGGAGGCTATTGCACTCGCCCCGGCGTCGGCGTCGGTGTCGGCGTCGGCGTCTGCGTTGGTTAAAGTTTTTTATAAAGTCAAATATCTTGAATACTTTCAAAGGTATTGACTTGAAACTCAAACTATATGTTTACCATCAACTTTACACCTGAGGAAACAATCTCCAACTCTGTTTTGTTTTTGACAGATTTAGCCCCTTTTACTAATTTTGGTTAAAGTTTTTTATAAATTCAAATATCTTGAATACTATCAAAGGTATTGACTTGAAACTCAAAGTATGTGTCTACCATCAACATCTACACCTGAGGAAACAATCCCCATAACTCTATTTTGATTTTTGACAGATGTATACCCCTTTTTAACTTAGAATTTTTAGTTAAAGATTTTTATTAATTCAAATATCTTGAATACTATCAAAGGTATTGACTTGAAACTCAAAATACATGTTTACCATCAACATTTACACCAGAGGAAACAATCCCCATAACTCTGTTTTTGATTTTTGACAGATTTATGCCCCTTTTTAACTTAGAATTTTTGGTAAAAGATTTTATAAATTCAAATATTTTGAATACTTTCAAATGTATTGACTTGAAACTCAAATTATCAAAGCAAACAATCCCCATAACTCTGTTTTGATTTTTGTTAGATTTATGCCCCTTTTAAACTTAGAATTTTTAGTTAAAGATTTTAATAAAGTCAAATATCTTGAATACTATCAAAGGTATTGACTTGAAACTTAAAATGTATGTTTACTATCAACATCTTCACCAATGATTTTGATTTTTGACATATTTATGCCCCTTTTTAACTTAAAATTTTGTCACAGTTTTTACCAGACTATTATTAGAAATACTCGAATTGGCTTACTTTTGAAATGTCATAGAATAATTATGCAGCATGCAGCGGTCATGCTTTTTTAATTCTATACATATCAATTTTGAAACGTTACAAAGTTATTCATGATCAAATATACAAGGTGATGTATTTCTTTGAAATTATCTCCCCCTCCTCCCCCCAGTTGGCTTACATAATCCAGAGTAAGGCTTTGCATGTAATGTTCATTTACAAGGGTATTTGAACAAGTTTCATATCTTTGACCTTAATTCTTATAGACAATTACACAATACACCTGTTCCTAGACAAAAAACCCATTTTACCAACAAGCTTTCGAATAGTCGAGCGTGCTGTCATGAGACAGCTCTTGTTTCTGAAAAGGATTGTCAGCATGTGATTATATTTGGCAAAAGTAATCACTTTGTAGTTTCTTAGAATTGAATATTTAGAAAATGGATTTCGGGAGGCTGCGTTTTTGGTACGTGGCATTCCCTGTTTGATATAATTTTTGTTTTTCTTTAGAAATGAGACCCTCAAGGGGTTTAGCGTTTTTCTTAGATAGTCTATATACATGTAGAAAGTTAAGATTTTTTTGTTTTCTGAACCTTATATTGCTGATTTAATTCAATTCACTACAACTGACTAATGTATGAATGTGAGATGCAGAAAAAAGAATTACCCCTTAGAGATGAGGCCCCAATGTGGTGGTGAAATTGGTATAAAAAAGAACTCTGAAAAGGCTGGTTAGAATTTGATTTTGTTTGGCTACATTGTATATAATCAACGTCGTATTCTCAAACAACGGTTATTTAGAAACTGGATTTTAACATAAATGAGACCTGTCAGGAAATAAGTACTTTTCTTTCATAATTATTCTTTGTAGAAACTTAAGAAATGTTGTTGTCTGACACTAGTAGTACTGATTTAATTTAACTAAAAACAATTAAGTTATTTATGACTGTAACTTGCAGAAAAGAATTATCCCCTTGGAGATGAGGCCCTAGCAGAGTGGTGAAATTAAAAAAAAATTATTTTTTACTGAAACAGACAAGCCAATACACTTTCCAGTTGTTCTATTTCGGTTATTTGCTTCATTTGGCGGGGATATAAGTTCATTGAATTTGCATGTTTATCCTTGTGTGGCCGATAGGTGAGCCACTAATGACATCGTTTTAACTGTGTCTTAATGCATGTGATGTAGCTGTTTCGATGAATGTTGTTTCAATTTCGTATTTTGTCGTTTAAAACACGTCTAAACATTGTTATATGTATTTCTTTTACTTGAACATGATTTTGTCTTGACACGTCAACATTTGTAATAAACCTTTGTTAAGTTACGACTGTCTCTACATTATATATATATAAATTATATAAAGGTGCTGATCAGACGATCAGTTGTCGAAACGAAACGTGAACATATTTTGTGCAAAATATGTTGTTTAAATATTAAAAACTCGGCCCAGAGCAGAAATTCTTTACGTACTTCCAACAGCTGTGATGCATAACTTTTCACTCAAAAGAACAAGTCGAATGAAAATTAATGAACAACAGTCGTTATTGAAGTGGAGATAAAAAAAATTCATGTAAAGTTGTAGACCTTTAAAAATCAGGAAATCCTTGATGATGGAGGTTCTGCACAACCAGCAAAGTATATAAGTCCTAACAGTAGGAAGTAGTTTTTGCTTAAAATAAATTTATTTTAAAAAAATTGTATGTTTGGTTTCGTGTCTCCCCCCATCATCATTAAATGTTGTATGGCGTAAATTGACTTAAAATGATAGATTTGTTTATTCCTGATACAATGATGCCTCGCCAATATGTACATTGTAACACTTTCTGTTGGTGCTAGATATAGAAAAGCAATTAAATTGTAAATGATGAGATTAGACAAAAATTAGCTTCAAAGGTCTTCGAAAATATGCACATCGCATAAGCTACATGTAACAGTGAACATTAGAAACAACACTTTTACACTGACTCCCGCGTCATATCTGCCACGAGTATCCTTGTTCCGATTTTTACCTCCAACAGAAATTATGTCATCGTAGTTTGTCCGTTGTCCGTCCGTAACCTTTTCATTGATAACGCTCTACAAGTCATAATTTTCACTTGACTTTCACGAAACTTACTGATAAGGATCCCTGCAAACATACACATGCGATGGTAAAATGAGATAAGGATACAATTATGCTATATTAGCCACATTGACCTTGACTCCAAAAGCTATCAAATGTTAGGACTCCATGCAAGCAACTACAGACCAAGTTTTCACAACCATAGAACTATTCTATGTAAATCTATTGTCCAGAAACTGTTTACTTTCTGGTTTTAGCCACGGTGACCTTGACCTTAGGGTCCCCAAATGCAGTCCCTGGGTAGGTCGCCATTCCAATAACCAGAAGTATTTTCTTCGAAAGGTCTGGTTAAAATAGAATGTATATCAGGATTTACACCGCGAAACTTCACATTTCTATTATAATACTGTAATAGATAACAGGCAAACATTCTTTTCCAAAGAAACCATTGACTTGATTTCAAAATATATATTTACACTGAAAGATTACGTGAAAGATCATATTCAACTGTTGATCGTTTACTTTATACTGTATCTTATAATAACGTTTAAGTAAAAATCCTTATGTAATATTCCAGACTGAAATTATTTTACAGAACTAAGGTTTATAACATATTCATTTAGATATTTTTATTCAAACATAAATTGTGATCGGTTAAGCGATATACGACCATCGTTGTCGCAATAGTGGACACTCCTAAGTAGTAAATAAAAGGCCTTTTAATTTGAAAAGGAAATGGCAAATAGATGGATGGAGTTACATCCTTATTAAAATTTTAGGTATATCCCATCAAAGTGGAGGCGAAATCGGAAGATAACAGAGTACAATGCTATGGTAGATAAACTATCTGTCTTATGATAATGAACAAAACTTACTCCAAAAATATTCCTTTTATTTTTCAACATTTTCACCCTAGATTTCGATAATGTATCATCGATGCTCACACTTATTATGCCATCTCGAAAGAATATTTCATTCTTGATCCGCCGAAAAGTCTTCAACAACACCAATGACGTCATTGGCGTTTTCAATATGTCTCCTATAATGCAGTTCAGATTTGAGTTTGGGAAAGAAGAAATAATCCAAGGGTTCTAGATCAGGTAAATACGAACGATGTGAAAGGATTTCAAAGTCAAACTCATAAGCTGCAGTCACTGCAACTTGAGCACATGTGCATGAAATGTATCATGAAGCAAAAATGATATACATGTATGCTCTAAGTTTTCATGTGATGGCTTAAATGAATTGATGTTTCAGTTTCCTTGGATGATTAAGATAGATGTGACTTCTTAAATACTTTTATCTGAAATAAACTTAGGAAGGTTTTTTATTGCTTCATCAGTAATGATGGTAGTAATTCGGTTGATTTTATTATGGGTTTCTCCAAGGGGAATGAGAAATACTATGATTTTAAATTTCCCTGATCATTTTATATGAAATTTTGAAATTTTATGATAAAAGACGGTTTGTTTGTTTCAGTGAAATATCAATTTTATATCACTCGTGAACTCCAAAACACTTATATTTCTACGAGTGGCTACCAAAAAAACAGACATTTTCACCCTTGGCTACGCCACTCTTGAAAACATCAGTTTTTGATGTTCACTTGTGAAATACAAGTGACATTGTGGGTAAACTCATGGCGGACATGTTTTTTCGACTTGGATAAATTTTGCTAGAAAATTGAAACTTTATGTGATTAAACACCTACAAAATGGATAAAAACATTGATACAACACATCCTAAAACATTTGGTAGTTCGACCTTTTTCTTAAGCAATTGTGGGGTCCGTCAAGGGGAAACTTTATCACCGATACTTTTTTACATTTTCCTTATTGACCTTGAAAAGAATTTAGCGGAAAACACTCCCGAAATAACGGTTAATTTGCAAAATGACCATATTGATATTTATCTTAAAATATTCGTCCTTTATGCAGATGACACCATAGTTATTAGCGAAGACCCTGCATCATTCCAGTCGACTTTAGACTCCTGTAAACAGTGGAAACTTCATATTAATATGAGCAAGACCAAGGTCATGATCTTTGGGTGAAATAAACCAGATAACTTTTCCTTTACCTTGGATGGAAACCCAATCGAAACTGTCAAAGAACATAAATATTTCGGTGTGACATTCTCGCCAACTGGTAGTTTCCTCAAAGCAAGGAAGGCACATGCTGATCAAGCTAGCAAAGCAATGCATGTTCTTTACACAAGGATTTTTAATCTCGAATTGCCAGTAGATGTACAATTAAAGTTATTTGATCAAACTGTATTACCAATTCTGACTTACAACTGCGAAGTATGGGGTTACGAAAATATCGACATCTTAGAAAAAGTACATACTGATTTTTTGCGCAAAATAACCAACAGCAAGAAAAGTACACCTCTATACATGTTATATGGCGAACTTGGACGCTACCCCATCGAAATCATAATCAAATCAAGAATGACCAAGTTTTGGGTAAACTGATAAGTGGAAATGATCAGAAGATCTCTAGAATTTGTTATGACTACATGTTTAATTCAAATTTCAATTCCAAATGGTTGCTCTATATCCGTCAAGTTCTCGACCATACTGGCATTTCGGGCATTTGGCTGGACCAGTTGAATCTAAATGTGGTACATGTAGATAAAATTGTTAAAACAATTCTTATCGACCAATTCATACAAAACTGGAATGAGTCGTTGGACAATTCTTCCAAGGGTAAAAACTATAAGATGCTTAAAACCAACATTAGACTCGAACCATATTTGACAATACTACCAGCAAATCTTCGTTTAGCACTTTTTAAATTCAGAACCTGTAATCATCATCTTTCAGTAGAAAAATTAAGATGGCAACAGAATTTCATCCCATATAGTCAAAGGAAATGTACACTTTGTAGTTTTGATGACATAGCCGATGAGCATCACTACATGCTTAAGTGCCCAGCTTTTCTAACAGCTAGGAAACAATTTCTCCCAAAAAGATTTTTTCCAGAGACCAAATACTTTTTTATTTTGTGAGCTCCTCAACACCAAATCTCCAGAACTACTGAAAAAATATAACGATATTTGCTATGCGCATAATGGTTCATTTCAAAAGCTAACTTAACTCTATTTTTGTCATGTTCGGTAATGTTCACACATATATGTACATTATACCAAGCAAGTATGTTAACATAAAACTTTGTGTATTGGTATTGTAGAGTTGTTTCCTATGTGTATTTTTCAGTACTCTGCATTATTATTTTATCTTACGGCAACCAGTATAAATGTTTGTAAATAAATGTAAAATAGTATGAATCATCATACACTGATCATGATCTTATGTTAAAAACTATAATGACAATTTTGACCAACAGAATACTTGTAAGGACTTCGTGACTTTTCAGATCCAAAAGTAAAAGAAAATACTTACTTCTGTTATAAGTATCCCATCTAAATCAGTATTATATCCTTGTGAATAAACCACACACATAAGAAACACTAATATCTCTAACTCATTTAAATTTACGTGTTTCTATTTACAAATTAGCCGTTAATGACATTCCTTTCTTACTACAACTAAAATTATGAATGGAAAACCCGTGCATCTCGAGCTTTTTATAAAATTGTTTTTATTCCGATTGCCAATCAAAGTAAATAAACCACCTGTCCTATTAAATTTTTACACCCATTCATACAACAGATACTCCTCCCCATTCCTTACTTACCTCATTTAATTCCCGGATTGTTTTCAATTTTCAATTTTATTTTCAAAGAACCCAAAGAATTTAATTTTTTTTATATAGATCTTATATATATAATTTTTTAAAATTATTTTTCAACCTCTCACGATATAGTTCAAACTAGCTACATGTTTAATGGAAGGATTAGTATGACTATCAATAATAATAATAATAACGAAAACAACAACAACAAAACAACAGCATAACAGCTTTTCAAGTATATGTTTTGTATAAGAATTTATATCATTTCACAATACATAATTATGTATCTGTATAACTATTGACTCTGTTTACTCACGCTTTTCTTTTCTTTGTAATATAACGAATATATCATGTTGTTACTATGTAACCTGATTGAAAAAATAAAGAATGTCTGTCTGTCTGTCTGTTGTCGTCTGTCTGTCTGTCTGTCTGTCTGTCTGTCTGTCTGTCTGTCTGTCTGTCTGATAAATCACTGCAACAAACATATATCCTTCAGTATTTTCTTTGTGTGAATAAATAACACCAATTGGAATGAAAGATAGCATGTAAATAAATCTTTAAAAAAATAATATATAATTATACAACAGCTGCGAGCTTTCATTTTGCACATATAAGAAGCATGTTGAATTTATTCATTGCAATAATCATCTCAAATTTTGAATATTGCGTTTCGATTTAGATTTACAGTGTAAGTAACGTGTTTTCACTTGTTAGATGAAAAAAGACTTAAACAATACCGACTACATGAAGATATAAACATAAAACAAGATATTACTTTATAGCCAGTTAGTTCAACACTACTTGACCCTCAAGCGCCTATTAAGAATGGCTGAAAAACCGCTTTCATTTTAAATAAATATAGTGCGTGCAAAATATGAAATAACAACTGTGTCTGTTGTTTATTTGTGATGTTCGTTGTGTATGTTGTGTAAAGTGCAGGACATAATTAATTTTCCATTTGTTCGCAAGTCATGTCACTCATTATAAGGTCGTATATATATTGTAAAGATTACATAGAGCAATGGGCAACATGATTCAACAAGAGAAACTACGCTTTACTGTTTCAGTGAGTTAATGGTACGATTTGTCTCCCTTGCACAAATAATATACTATGGCTGACAGGGTTGTGTTTATTGTGTAGTACTCACAGTTGATAATCGCCTCACGTGTGGTTAATTACCAGGCCCATGTTTCAGGAATATACTCAGTGACATGCTCAACTTATTTCAAAGCTTATCAGCACCTTGCATCGATATTCATCTTTAGAATTCAAGTTTATCAACATGGTATTTACTTGTTTATTTCATCTGTATACACTTGTCAGTATATTTGCAGGAAATGGTCGTTTTAAAGCAAATAATTTACATCAGTAAATTCTTAAAATTTTTGCGTTGTACTCAAATGAAGATATTGCTATATCTGACTTGCATTCAATATTATATACTTTTTTTCTTTGTTTATAGACTATTTATAAAACTGACAACACTAATTATATTTTAGGTATTTAGGTGCGGAATGTTGCTTTTAGAATGTATATTATGAATATAAGATGAATGGGAGTGTTGGCCTTATTATCACTCAAAGGTTACATGTACGTCATTTTTTTCTAAATTCGTTTTACGAATCATTTTTTTTTATCAGACGTAAGGTAAAAACGTAATTTTGGCCATATCTATACTAGTTCTAAATTGTCTAGAGCAGCAACACAGTACTGAATAACATATTTTAGCTGCAATTGGACAGGCTTTAGGCGTTATTTTCTTTTTTTCGGCCGGGACTATAAACATTAAAAAAATTTTTTTTTATTTTAGTAATAATTACTTTAAAATAACTTACTAAGCACCTAAGCACCATTCACATTGGTCGACCATTCACATTGGTCAGAGGTATACAGGACCAAGAGGCACGTATCTGAATAATCCTCTTTATTAAATCAAATGTACTAACCAGTTCATATTAACGAACCCCTAGACTAATAAGTTGTATTTTGTCCTAACCTGTTAGCCCATGAAATGAAAAAGACACAGTGAAAAACGCCTAAAGCCTGTCCAATTGCAGTTAAAACATGTTATTCCGTACTGTGTCGCTCTAGACAATTTAGAAATAGTATAGATATGGCCAAGATTACGTTTTTACCTTACGTCTGACAAAAAAAAAATCGTAAAAACGAATTTAGATTAAATAATGTTTTAAATAACAACATAACATTTAGAAGATACGAACTATTATTTCAGTTTCACGAAATACACTTTGGTAATTACGAAAAATACGAAACATTATCTTTTACAATGATGGTGCAAAATAGAGTTATGCCGATTGAACACTGTGTTTCGTCACATTACCATTTGACCAAAATACATTTTCAGCGCTCTAGTTGCCAGTTTTCAATACGATTTTTCACAAAAATTAGTATGTGTATGAATGAAATAAAATTTCATTAAAACGACATATTAACAGTTCGAACATACGAAGTATTACAAACTTTATTTCAAGTGGGGAAGTTGCAGATTATCATATATTCAAACGTTTTATATTACTGTTAAAAATGGTGCAATCTAGAATTTTGTTTATAAATACTTTACTCTTCCGCAATATCATGTCGAGTTGGGAAGTTGCAGCTTTTCGTATATTCCAAGTTACTGCAATGCTATGTTTAAGTCATTGGCATTCATTAGTACAAAGCTCCAAGTAAAGCTCATTTTCTATAATAATGTAATAAATTAGAAAGATAAATCATGATCAGCGCTATAGAGTAAAGAAACCCCAGCAACTAATTATGTTATAATTCAGTATTCTTTCTGAACGGGAAAGAATGGAATTGTTAGAACTAAAAGCTGCTCGTTCACAGTTTCCGATGAAAAGTTCTCCAAAATTATATATCAAAACATAAAAGTAATGGCTATAATTAACGACACAAGTAAAAATATACATTGCAATTTGAGAAAATCTGTTGAAATTGTTGGTTAGCTTGCTTTTATGGCACCGGAACACTATATATATATTGGAACTGCATCTATTATTAAGCGTTTGCAACGCTTTATAATTTAGTAGCGTATAATTTCAAAAGTACAGAAATACTTTTCAGGAATTTATACTAGAACCGTATTAATTTGATGATTCGTTCTAAAATATGTTAATATCAGTCAAAGAACCTTGTATTTTCCCCATGAGCACATTCATGGCACAGGAATAATGTTTTGTAAATGCCAATTACTTAATTAATGAACTTAGATTTGTATTTGAAGGTTTTCGTTCTTTAGTTTATCGAAGGTTGCTCATCATTTAAGTTTAATATATAGTCTATCTTTTTTTATAATCATTTTTAGCTGGGAAGTGTTTAGTTTTGTTTAGTCGTCACGAAATACGAGACAGCATTTTCCCGGTAAAAATACTAATACAAGTATTACTAAGTAAATATGAAAAGGATTCCATCAGCTTGAACAGGGCATGACCCAGTCAAATAGAAAAATCGAACTTCTTAAAATCGGAAATGATCTTCCTTTGTACCAAAATCATTCCTAACTTTGCTTTTAAAATCGATGTACATGTGAGAAATATAGTGCAGTATCTTTTTTAATGATACTGCAAAAAAACAAGAAAGGTTTTCTGGCAATTTTTGTTTTATCAGTTAACGACTTGAACACGAAAGAAAGTTACATGTCAACATTATTTTAGAGTGACTAAAACATGGTTATCACATTATCCTGTCAGTAAATTTAATTTTCTATATTAGTAATGTCAATGTGATCCTTGGACTTAAATTAGAAATACACAACCTTTGAAGTGTTATTTACGACGATTTGTACAAAAGACTGACATATCATCAGATACATGTTTTAATTTAGAATAGTCAGTAAATACTTTGCACCTTTTCTGGGAACGGTGACTTGATTAGAAAATCTGATAAAGCTTTGCGTATCTCGTGCTGCGCCATCTCACCCAATAATTATATTGATAAAGCCTTATATTAGGAAATTGCTTTGTCTTTAATCATTGCCTGTACATTCTATTCTAGGCTTTGATTAAAGGCAATTGAAAATCCCCATTTATATCTTTTTGTGGTTATAATGAGTAAAAGCCGATCAGAAGAAAGAAGCCTAAGGCAAAGAAAGGGGATTGCAAAAGCATAGAAAATGTATCATGTATAATGAAACAACACGTATAAGTTGGCCTTTGACTGTTAAGAAATGTCGATGTAGAAAAAGCCTGGATCGAACGTTTCTATTACACTAAAAGACTATGTGCTTAATGTGGTAGTCTCGATATTCTCTACTGTGGTTCAGTTGAGAAATTGAAGCCCAATACACAAATGTACTGTTATATATAGCAACAGGTTTATATTACATTTAACGTTTTTCGTATGCTTCTAAATGGAACTTAATAATTGTCAAATATATTACCAAAATCCGTGTCCACATTACCTCTATAACATTGTAGCAAATATTACCGACAAGTTAGAGTTTGCCAAATAAACACACAAATAGGGAAGATGTCTCTGAAACAAAACGGAAGAACTATTATCATATTAAATATAACTATGACACCCTAATGAAGCCTCATATCTGAGGGATCTAAAGATTATACATGTATATAGATATATGTAAGAAAAAAAATGCACCCCATTAAGCGCCTCATTTCAAAAGCTGTTTTCTAAATTTTGCTTTGTTAGAGACTACAAAGTTGATAACCTGCAAACTCTGTGGGTTTTTCTTTTCAGAAAAAAGGGAACATTTAAAATATCTGCGCCATATCCCAAAGGGGATGGAGATGATATGGGGACAGGGGGTATAGAGGTAGATATTAGAAAGAGTGATCGTTAAATGTATTCAGCCAATTACAATTATGTTTTAACAACCAAAATTTGAAAGATTTTATAATAAAAAAATAAGAAAAAAATCAATTAAAGGGCAATAACTTTAGTGTTACATAGACTATCCTGACAAAAGTTGCGCGTGCATCACTGCATTATTCTAATCTAAGCTTGTATTAATTTTCATGAAATTATATTAAATGGTTACGTAAGGACAACGCTATAACAATGTTCCTAAATTATAACTATATTAATCCGTTATGTCGTATCACATTAAAATAGATGGTCTTCCTTTGAGCAAAATGCATTTTTAATTATTTATTTGCATTTATTGTTTACAAAGGTTTTCATGAAAAAGTTAGACAACCGGGAGAGGGTTAGGCAACGATAACTTTAGGGTTCTTTTAAACTTTGACCGATATGTCGCATTAATCAACTTCAAGTGGACATGATTTAGACGACTTGTTTAGCTGTATGTAAACAAGTATACGTAAAACAAGTGCGCTTGGACTACATTACGTGAACATTCCGGTGTCCCTTTAAAAGCTCTATACGATTGAACATATTGTAACCAGTCACTCTATTTGTTTACATAGTATATATATATAGATATCATATAATGGTTTTAAGCTGCCTTGACGCTCAAGCGCTTTATTCCTTTTCATAGCATTTATAAATTACTGGTCCCTTCATTTAATTGGAAATGTAAAAGAAACGACAATCCCGTCTTTCGGTGCTAGTATTGGAAAGCAGTCATCCAAAGTAGTTACAATGCTATTTAAGTTTCAAGAACTTGTTCTACAATTCATGTAAAATAAATTAGTTTAAACTAAAACTAAACTATACTATGTTGCAAAAGAAAGTGTGCACATTTTTTGTCATTTTATTGTATTATTTTTAACAGAAATATATGATGTTTGGAATCGAAATTTAGAGCACTTCATGCTCAATTTCTTGTAGCACATTTAACCGACAGCTAATGGTGTATAAATCTAAGACCGATACGTTTTATCAAAATTGAGATATTTAAGATATAAACTTGAAAATTAAAAAGTGCACACTTTCTTTGAATTTGCAACTGAGTATAGTTAGGCAGCTCGAAAATTTCTGATTTTACTTGATCATATTTAGAACATGTCAATGTCAATTGTATATGTAACAGCTTTCATCAAAACTTATTCAAAATGCGAAACTATATCCAATGTGTGTAACTGGTTCATGAATCTCTGTCTATGGTCGTATAGTAACTCAATGCTAATGGTAAACAAAAGTATCACACAGTGTATCTTCATTTCATGACGGCGTGTCGAATCGTCATTTGTAATGAAAGCTAAATTAATGTTTATCTCATATCATATACTCGTTTAGTAGCATACGACCACCTCTAAAATCACGCGTATATAACATATAATTATTTAATATGTGTCATTGTTCGTTTCGCTGCCAGATATGTGCACTGATATAACTCAGACAAGGTACCAGCCCTACAAAATAATAACAATAATATCATTGTGACACGCGACATGTCTATGTCGTATTGATGTGCAGTGATTTACAAATGTTAACGTTTCCTAAGATATGTTAACTTTCTGCATCGGGTGCAATACCGGTATCCAAGTCTTAATTACTCGGGCTAAGGCGCTTTGAAGTTCTAAAATGTAGTAAAGAAAAAGTCCGTAAACGATAATATTCTCTTATTCCTTACAGGTTCCTTTTGTGATAGTTTTGGCATCGTTTATTTACCATTGTAGTGTTCAGATATATATGTATTATATTTTTATATCATATCTAGTGTTTCATCCTTTTTAAAAAAAAATAGGCTTTAGCATAAATAAATGACATGTACGTAAAATGTACAGATCATCGGTACAATTTTATTTTACCACGTTAGTGAAGAAAAACTATAGTTTCCATTTCTCACACTGATTCACTTGAACTACGCTTTATTTGTTTTCGGATCTTTCAAGCGCTGGTGTTTACTTGTCCGAAACTTTATTTCTGCATTTTTTATGACAAGCTCGTGAAGCGTAACAGAAGATTTGAATTTGTATGTGTCTAAAGTTTATACTCGCAAATGACTTGATGGCTTGAACATTGTTTACATCTGTTAGGTTGAATTAATTGCGTTGGTGACTTATATTAATTTCTCGCAGTACTTATAGGTAATGGTAGTCAGTATATGTGTAAGCAGGATGTAGTGTAATAATTATGACCTTTAATTGTTTTGGTAACCAAAATCAAAACTGAAATGTCTAATGTTGAAAGTTCAAGCAGAAACAAGACATTAAAAGTTATCCGCGTTACCGCGTATAGCGGAGAACTATTGTCTTAAGTAATGGTAAACCAAAAAATGTGTTGCTGGTTTTGGCGGGCAAAACATCATGCTGAAGAAGTTAATGGGTTTGTTTTTTGTTGTTTTAAGAGTAGTGTATTATGTTATGAAAATGAAAGCACTGTTGAAATGTTGTAATAGTACCCACGTACAGACTGTCACGTAAGTTAATCGTTTCATAAAGAACGTTTCATAAAGAATAGGGAGCCAGTGAGTATACTGAGTGTCGTTTGATGTGAATATCCCGTCACCCTTTATCCTGAGAGCACCTTATACAAATGTATATCACTCGTAACGGTGCGGCTCTGGTGTCTCGGTGTTGGATATATTAACTTAAAGTTTTAAGTATACGACATTTACGCTGCTATGTGTTTTTTCAAAATATATTTAATTTATATATGATATTCTGTATTTCTTGAATTATCAAGTATGAAAGTTCTATGGTAAAATAGATTTATTAAAAAAAATAATCGATATGAAATAATGATTAGTGGCTACTATCATAATATTCAATATATTTCTAAGCATAAAGCTGTCCCTTCCTGCAGCAGCCAGTCTCAAATACAACAGCTCCTATTGCAGAACTTAGGTTGTTGTTTTTCTTTGTAGTTACTATATAGGTTAATATTCTTAGATACTTAACTTATTGCTAGGTTTTGAAAAATATCAGCATAAGAGGGGGATTTCCTGCACACAGAGGGTTTTTGCGTGTGCGACTAAAATTCAGATCAATTGTAAAATGGATACAATAGTTCATGATTACAACAGGATGAATAAAATCTCGTTTTATAAATTGAATTCCATGTAAAATGTTCATTAAATACTAAAGTACTAAAGGCATAATAATTGAAACAACTTTATTATAGCGATCATTCATACAGGGAGTTCTTTTTTACGTTCAGTGACAGAACTTGTCCTGGGTCAATTTCGATTAAGAAAAAAGATGCGTTAAGTGTCGTAACACAGGAAAATGAGTTGCAACATTCGTTGAACTTTATTGTTGTGATCGTTATTTTATGTGCGAAATTTCTCGGATTAAAAGTAAATTTTGTCGGCTTTATGATTGTCGGAAACTGGTGAACAAGTTCTGAAGTCTTTTATAGGAGGGAGTAATATCAAAATGACTGAAATTCTGGATTTTCTTTACAGTTCTGCCTCAAAATTGGGAAACCATGCTGATGTATTCAATCGGAATGCGTCTCAGTTTCGGTCACTTAAAACATAGTTAAAATTTCTCTTATATATCGTCCTGCTGTTTCAGACTGGTAATTAATTATTATATGTCTGGTAAACATAAATATTTACTTTTTTTCCTGAGCGATGTCTATGTAACATAAAACGAGTTTACACACTGCATCGCAAAAAAATATCGGTTGAGTATAAACAAGTTACCATAAGTGGTTTAGAGCTTTATTGTGAATCAGGAAATGTCCTGGTTAGCTATTACATTGACTCCTTCACGTTCAATGCAATTTTCTGGCCATTCGCCCAAGGACTGAACAGTACATTTTGCGCAAGCTTTACTCTGATTCATCTGCACTGCATAATGAACAAATACAATTCACTTTGGCGTCTTGGCAAGTTGCCCAAGATATAACAAGGCGACATTTTGGACCATTCATATAGGAATCATTTGGAGATGTTTAAGTACTGCAATTGCATGTGAAAACTACTCTTAACCAATTTATCCGTCAAAATTAACTAAAGGATTTTCCAGCAGTCTTAATCATTAATGCTATCATATAGGATATATTATATACAATATTATATACATATATTTATATACATGTATATGTAATAGAATGTTGACAAATTTGTTTTTTTATGGAACATTTAATTTGCTTCCAAAAGTTATGCATCGATCGTCTGAATTTAATTTGATAGTCTTTATTGTCAATTATGATTTACACACCATGTGTTACTTCTAATAACACATTGTTTTTACAGTGATAGTGTAATGAATATTTTGCCTTGTTTATTGCAGAATATGTTTTCCACTGTTTTTCAATCTATTTTCAATACCAGGAGGCCAAAAGCATTGTAAGAAGATTTTAAAAAGAATATTTTCTATTTTCAGAAATTGAAAGAGATTCGAAAGGATTTACATTTAGCATAAGTTTTTAAAACGCTTTTTGCTTTGCACGTGTAATCATTTTGACATTTCTTATTTCTGTTTTAGATAATTTAATCTCGTGCATTGAAAAACGTAAGTACTATTGGCTTTAAGATGAAACTTTAAGTGTGTTAAAGCAGATGCAAGTGGTTTTGTTTTCATCAATAACTTTAAATTGAAATTAAATTGTTCTATAAAGTTGCATTACCAGCGTTCAGCCTTGCACCTTTGCTATCATTATCCATTGTGTGATATCGTGACATGTGTGATCGAATCCTACTATAATTTGCAATAAGTTATTATAACATTTTCACATTTAGTTTATATGATGATTTGTTCACATGCAATTCTCGATATGCCTCTCCACATAAATGTTACTGAAGCATACTGAAGAACAATACCAAACTGTTTTATTGCTATTGTCCGTTACTCTATGACGCTGTCATCTTAAGTACGGACACCACCATTAGATGTTTGTCATTAATGAAGGAGCAACTCATGTGTTTCTTATAGTGTACATTGCGATATTTGTACATGTTGGCATGTATTCATATCGTAGTGACATGGCAGATGCAAATTAAATCAAATTCTGAACATTGACACAACCGTTTTTTATTATTATAGATTTCTTCATTGAAATAGACTACGTTTGTAGTATCGGCATAGTCTTTGAAATCTTTGAAAACAGAAAAAATCCTGCATGCCTCTGCTTTTC
>JAFMSR010002273.1:0-24900 GCA_022818135.1 Saxidomus purpurata
AGCTGAATTTTAAATCATTATAAAGTAAGAGAGCAACAGACCGTTTGAAAATTTAAAGCCAGATTAAAGAGTGAGATACAAGAAGCATATTAGTTTTATGGTACACTTTCTAAATTTAAAACAAAACCTAATAATTTATGCTTAAGTAACTGAATTTTATATAAGACTTATGATCTACCTTCACAATGCGTTATGTTAAAGCAATAGTTGCCCATAAAGCTCAAATTATATCTAAAAAGGAAAACCGAACATCTTGTACCAGTTAAGCTAAGATGAGCATGCAAGGGATAAATAAATCATTGCACAAGAATCCCTGCCCATCTCTCTTCAGTCTGATATAGACAGTCTTATACTAAGCAGTGCACAAACACACATTTAAAACAAAGTTTTAAAATATAAAATCATGCATCTATATACCACAGTACACAATATATTACAATATGAATGCACTGCATACATGTTTTAAAGCATAATTAACTTAGAAAATCTTAGAAAGGAATGTAACAAATTACAGTGGCAAAGAAAGAATATAGTCACTCAGGGTCAAACTGCACAAGTGATAGAAGTATGGGCAGGGTGGGGTTGGTGTTAGAGATGAATGTAACAGAACGTTTGGACCTACTGTCAAATACATAGTTCAATCGACGATCTGTTACTCTTTTTTAGTTTAGTCAAATAAAATATATAAAAAAAACTTTTACACTAAAATCATTTAACATGCTTACACTTAAAAAGTGAAATTCATGACAGTGTTTACAATACTTTCTTATACAATTTAGCATTTTCACCCTAAAAAGGCTTGTATTCTTACAAAACTATCTTCATTTACAACTGGAAAAGGGTGAAAATGTTAATATGCACACACAACAATTATTCCAATGTAGTTATGTAAGTATTCAATTACACAGTACCTACATTATTCAAACCTTTGTTAAAACAACCAGATCTAGTACAAAATAAAAATTTGGAAGAGTATGTGACACTTTAAGCACACATACAAGTTTTACAGATATTTCAGTAGTAAAATGTCCCTTGTTTTAGAGGAAACATGTCGCTGTTTATTATCAAAGCAGCTTCCAATATGTATGAATAATGCAATAAGAACATCTGGTTAGTATAAGCATGGTATATATTATGGAAGCTTTAAGTGGACACCGGATTGTTCACTTAATGTAGTCCATATACACTTGTTTTACGTTTACTTCTCTTTTTTATCATTATTCTTCTTTATTTCTTGCCATATATATATAAATCATGTCTTCTTTTATTTCTGTATAACAGTTATGTTATTTATTTCATTTCGATCTGTTTCAGAATAGTCCTCACACTCGCTTTCGGTATCAGTGGCTTCTCATCGTTAACATCAGTAATGAGAACGACACATTCATTGCATTTTATTACAATTTCTACACATTAGCATCTTTTATCCAAAAAAGATTCAGCCATAAGATCTACGCTTATTTTCTTTTTCGCACTTATCTTTTCTATCCTCATATAAAGATAGAATCCTGACGTCATTTTACATTTACTTCCAATAAAAAAGCGTGCATTTCGTCAATAGTGAAAATACTTCCTCGGCCAGGACTCCAACTCGTGATACCAAGTTTCGACGGCCACCGATTTATCCACTACACCACACTCATTTGGTGACATTACAAGTCTATTCTTGCGTAAATATACATTTTTTAACAAACTGTACACCTGACTACCCCTGGTATCTTTTTTATGTAAACATGATAATAGTAGAAATAGCGAATTTTACATATATGCACTTCCGACAGCCTTAGCCTAAAGCAATAAATCATGCATTTACACCCTTCACTATTATTGTCGCGTCGACTATGATGTAAAGTCAGCCAGGCTATAGGATTTGCGGTAATTTAGGGGTAACCTCTTCGACTAGATTGTTGTGTGTTGAAAGAGGTGGCATTTGATGTAATTTGCACTGATGTGAACTCACTGGAGACTGAAAGATGTTTCGGCAATATGGAACGAAATTATATCCTATGTACATTTATGCAATTTGTAATTCCATTGTTTACATAGAGCATAATTGTTGGTTTCGATGTAATATCACGTTATAATTTCAGGGGGGGGGGGCGCCCGGGGCGGCTCCCCCCCCCCGGGGGCGGCGGGGGGCCCCGCCCCCCCCCCCCCCAATTTGAACCAAGTGTGCCAATATTCCCTAAAGGCACACCTGCCCCGTAACTTTTATTGCAATAAAGGTTTTGCTGAAAATGGGAAAAGATGACAAGTATTTTCAAAACGACTTCCGCAATGCTTACTATTTCAAGATAGTTGAATGATTAGTCATACTATCCACAAAAGCAAACGTGTCAGTTTCCTCATTTCAGTGCTCAAAGCCTGAATTCTAAATTCAATAAAGTTGAGATAGAGACTTATGTGTCCTTCGGCGGCCATTTTCCGTTACATTTTGACGTTTAATTATGTCCGTGGTAAGAAAAATTTGATAATTTCGCACCTGAGCCGGAGAGTGTGATCGTTTTATGGGCCCATATCACCGACAATCGGGATACTATATATAGTAACATATCCACACGTATAATTTAAATTTTAATAATGTATACAAATTGACAAAGTATCACACCCCAAACAAAAACCCGTAAAATTTTGAAATATTGATATTGAATGGCCCCAATGAATACATGTTCAAGCAAAACCTCTTGTATTAATCTATCTACCTGTAATATGACTTTCTGTTTCAAATAAATTTTACCAAGTCCAGGAAGGCTCTATAGACCGTTCCTGGTTTTTCTCAATTTTTCATTCATTATCCTATTAATTTGACATGTGAAGATTTTTTGATTATCCATCTTAAAAATTAAAAATGAGTTTAAACAGCAGAAAAAAGTAAAAAAAATTGGGGGTTGGGATTCGAACTCATGGTTTTTAAATCTTTATACAGTTCAGCCATGGCTTTATCTTTATACACCATGAGGCAGGTTATTTAGGATGGCACATATCATATATGTCTAAAAGGCCATTTTAACATATCAGCCTTCGTTTGAATGTAAAGTTGTGTTAGTTAAAAAGCAACATATATATTTTTCTGGCTGAAACGTGAAAAGCGCTCTTCCTTTTTTACCAGCGTATATGAGATTGCGCCCCTATGAAACGAACGACGCTCAATTAAAACGACAACTCTTGCTTTTCCAAAAAAATTGACTGTGTCTACAGTTTTCATTTCAGAAGTACCTCAATTTTATAATGAGAGAGCGCTATGTTGATATGTGCTTAAGTTCATGCATCTTTTACGCACCTTGTATTATGCGGCGCCCCCCCGCCAATAACGTGCGCATGTCCTTTACTACTTAAAGGTCCACTACTAAGCGAAAATGAAATGATAGTTATTTCAATGGCATGTACATTACCTTATGCAAGACACTAAATAATGAAGATTGGCAGGTTAAAATTTACAGAAAGTGTTCGGAACACGAAGAAAAGTATGTGTATTATGTTGAAATCTCAGTGAATCGACAAAATGACCACCTAGGTCTTTTTAATTTTCTTTATAATGCATAGAAAAATAATTGTACATGTACTGTGATTTGTTTAGAATCTCTACATACCAGCTTTTTTTATTAAAAATAACTTATTTCTGTACTTTTTGAGGTATATTTGAATTTTCACTTTCGTTAGTATTGGACCTTTAAGGATTATTAAATGTAATCTTAGGTTAATTTGCAAGTTGATGTATTTACTTATTTTCTTTTTTAATCAGGTCACACTGGAAAAACAAAAATGTACATCACGTTCCGTATTTGACATTAGTAAAATGGGCGATCCTACACAGTCTCTCTTGAACCTTGATAATGAATATGTTGAGTTACGTAAGTTTCAGCGATTTAAGTTTAACTTTGTTAGTTAAACAAATGTTCAAGAGTGAATGCCCTGGCATGTGTCTAGCAATTTAATCTTAATTAAAATTTGTACAATACCAGGGCATAATTATGTCTAGCAATTTAACCTTTATTAAAATTTGTACAATAAAATGGTTTTAATTATAACTTTTTAAAAAGTTGAAATTTACTTGAAAGTAGATCTACATTGCGTACCATTGCTCTGAATGTCAAGATCAAGGTCTCAAAGACCCAGCTTACACCATACTCAACCAACCAGATATTTTTAACATACCTCTTATCATCACCATCATCATTATTATGATCATCATCACCGTCATCGTCGTCGTCATTGTCATTGTCATACGTCTGTCTCCTTGAAGACGACGGAGTAATGGAGAACGGCGTCCCAACGTTTACTTGAAGACGACACAGCAACTATTTTGACACAACCGTACCGCCCGTTGATATTGGACAGATTTTCACAACAGCAGTAGCAATCAATGAATAGTAATTACAACAACACCTTAAATTATTATGATGCTGAATATTTGATGGTGATGATATTGGAGATAAGTACAAGGATGATGACGACGACGTCGATGGCGGTGATGATTATGCCACTGATGATGATGATGATGACATTGATGATGATGATTATGTTGATGATGGTCATGACATTGATGATGACGATGATGATAATAAATCTGTTAAAAGTAATTGACGAAAATATTTAAGAAGTAGTACTACGCAAAACGATGAAAGCAGCTATAACATTTCAGCCTGTAAGCTGGATAATGGTGTCGTTAATAGGTTCTGTCATGAGCACGAGGTTCAGATCGAAACATCCGTCACCGAGGGTAACTGTTTGACGGGAACGAGGCTCTGCCGAGTTCCCGCAAAACAGTTACCCAAGGTGACGGATATTTTCATCTGAACCAAATGCCTCATGATAGCCGTTACGTCTGTTTCATTGAAGACGACGTAGTGCTCAATTATTTCGTCATAGCTTGAGCATCAATAAATCGTGAGTTTTAAACAGTTCTTCTGAAACTAAAAGTGGTAATAAAGCAATCATCATGACCGTGATGATGATTGAGATGATTTTAGTCCGTTAGTTGGTTAAAATCACGAATAATTCACGATAATTGTCTGGCAGAGGCTCTAGACCGATTTTATCCGGCATAGGCAAAATGGCCGAAAATGCCGATTTGACATGCAAAGGTTCCTTATCATAGAAATGTGATCCAGGTGCCGGATTGGCTCTCATCGCGGTCGATCCGGTTCATACACATTATTTGCACTCGTACGATTCTAAACACGACTCGAGCATATCTAGCATTCTGGATCATATTACTATATAAATAACACTATTTTGTATATGATATAGTCTTCAGTCAACAATAAATGTTGATTTAGTTGACTTGCGCAGTTGCAGCATCATATAGAGGAATCCTTCAAAAAGCGCATGTTAGCATTTATTGTAAGTTTTTTTCGTTATTTTTAACATGAGAAAGTTGGCAGTTTCGTACGCAGGATACGAGTCTACTGTAGTACTAAGTCTTGTTCTTCCCAGAAACGATGCTGAGGTAAACTGCCAGTCTGTTAAAATTTCCAAAATACGGTTCTAACTGGCGTAACTCCTACAACAACAACAACAACAACAGTTATTTTAACACTCTAAAACATATTTCCTTGTTTCCTTTCTTTATTTATACAAATTATACGCAAGTTATAATGCAGATAAAACTATCTAGATAAGCTGGCTACAAAATTACATTAGGTATACATCTTTCCCAGACACGGATATATATTTATCCTTTTTCATACAACACACCTGAAAATGTGGCAAATAAACACCATCATAACTAACAATTTCACTTATAACGTTTAAAATAAAACTGATGTTTGGTCCTTTCTGACACCACATCCAGATTTTCTTATTTAGTTTTACAGATAGTATCTTACTCGATGGGATTTGCATGAAACGTGACATCTTAAACGTTAAATCTTATAAGGTTACACTTCAGAATATTGTTCCACAAAAACCTTGGATAGACAAATATAAATAGACACGAAATTAGAACCCATGTCTGTGTTTCGTAGTGGGTTGAACTCACGACTTTGTTTATCGTAACTAGGAGCTCAGATCAACCACAATTTTTCCCATACTCTTCTTGGAATACAGGTACTGCAAATGAATAGAAAATATAATAAATGTTGATGTTAAAATAAATTTATTTTATATTAAACATCCTATTTGTACGGCTGTGTTGTTGACAATACGAATACAAACTATTTAAGCTTTAAGTGAAACGGATATACAAGTTGTAGCCGAAAAAAGTCAGAGTGCACACAGTTAGAAACTTTAGTAAGTTCCAATTATAAAACCGGTACTTCCCACGCCCTTCCATGTGCTTGTTTGTTTAGTTGCGGGTATAATACAGACTTCTTGTCTCAAGAAGTATTACATTTTCTAAAATCTCATATGAAATCTTGCAAATCATAAAGTGCTTTTTGTCAGGTTTGCATTATTACCTATGTAACTTTATGGAATAAAAGAAAAGGAGCTTACATACAATATAATGTTTCCCAAGCATGCAAATAAGAAAAAGATGGCCAAGATAGTCATTATGGTCCTAGAAAACATCTGCATCACATAATCTACTCTGTATGACCGATTCACATACAAGGTATAATCTACATTTTAAAATAAGTTACGGTCTAATCCGCTTTATAAAATATAGCCTTTAAATAGTTCTAAGGGCTTTTCTGTCGTTAGACTCTTGTAACATTGCTTCTGACCCATTGTGACCCAACTTGACCTTGTGATTATCAGCACACACACTCAGACCAAATAAAAACATGTTAAGAGGTTTACCCTCTGATGTAAGCTTGCAACCAAAGAATACTTATATTTCACCAAGACAAAGTCTTTGATACAGAATGCGCCTTCTAGGAATGTGGAAATATATTCCTTTATTTGAACCCAACGTGACAGATGTCACACCTTACAGTACTGGTTAGAGTCCTAAAACTGGACACTTTTCAAACACTTTTTTCGATAACTCTGACAATTTTTATATCTAGCAATCAAAATTTTACCAGTAGAAAGTTAGGTTCTTCTCCGAAACGAAAAACTAACTTATTAACCCATCAGATTAAATCAATCACATGTTTGAGGCCCGGCTGTGGGGTAACCAAATTGCTATATTTTATTGACCAACTGTACCATGTTTCCGGACAGATAGTTTAAATAGATTTGTTTAATTGTGATGTTAGCTTTTAAATTATGATAACTGTATCAATCACTCGACACATTAATGAAGTATCAAGATGAAAGGTTTAACTCGTGAATTTTTTTTTTGCTGGGCCTCAGAAATATTGCACTTGCACAGTCTGTCACTTTCTACTTTTCCCCCGACAATGTTAGCATGCTTTCAGTGACTGACAAAATAAATAGTGATATTTCTGGTCAAATAGTTACATTAAACTATTGCCATTGCACTTTGTGAATGGAAATCAAGTGTCTGTTTGATCAACACCATATGATTGTAAATATTAAGAAAATATTCACGCGTTTAAAAAAGTGTGCGGTTTGATGGTCATTTTTCCAGGAGATTATCAGTTGTCAGTGCCTCTATATTTATAGCATATTTATACTTTTATTTTAACTGGTGACATGTCTTTTGACCAAATGTGACAAAGTTTCACACTTAACCTTCCCAAAGAGGTCATTACGAAAACATGCTTACCACTTTTCATGATGACTGAGAACATAGTTCTAATATAGTTTCTACATGACAAGGAACAATATGTTATAAAGTTTAAACCTTGATAATCTAGTAAAGATCACCAGAAACATTCAAATTAAATTGTATGATGATTAGGTACGAAATGTGTTACATTGTTAACAATTGTCGACAGACATTTTACGTAAATAAAAACATTAAACCAACCTCAACAGCATCAGTTATTTTCTCCAGTCCGACAAATGGTCCTGCTGTGCACCTCTCTCCCAGATCGACAAAGCTCTTTAGTTTTCCCTCATTGAAATATTGAATTTGCTTATTCACGTTTGCGTCTCGTACGTTTTTTGAACAATTGAACACGAAAAATCCTCTCAGGCTTGTAGAATTAAATAACAACTGAAAATTAAACGCATATTTTAGATTGACCCAAGTACAGCTATTTAGAGCTCCAGGGTTCCTGAACGGCGATACACTTCAACAATTTTGATCGCGTGGATTCATATAATTAATAATAAATAATTTTCCATTGGCATTAAAGTTTATAAAAAAAGTAAAACAAGCATTGTTTTCAAAGTGCCTATGTCTCTGCATAATTACTCTTTCATAGGAATACCATAATAAGTATAATATCATATTACGTGCATCCTTCAAAAGGCAAATGACTATGAATGTTATTCACGATTTCAAGAAGCCTGCATAGTGTACAGAAAATGTGGTTAGTTGACCAATACAAATATATGAGTAATATGCCAACAACAACCACGGGCCTTAGAAACATGTTAGTTGAACTTCGTATACAGCACCAACATAAGTTGTGACATAATAAAAAGACTGGATCGTAACGATTAACATAGCAATAGCAGTGTCTTTCTTTATTGTCATTTAGTTACATTACTAAATTATAAGCGTGGTTCCAGTCCTCTCATTAGTTTCTTAGTCTTAGTTTTTATAATGTTCAACTTTTAAAATGCACTTGCCCATCTTTCTATTAGGACAATGCCATTATTTGTTCCCAGCTGCGACTACTGAAAAGTTAGTGATAATGATACGAACTGGTAAAACTTATAGATGTTAGGAGTTTAAAGGTCCATTACTAACCCTAAATTGAATTTTCTTTTATATCTGGAATTGTTACAGGGAAATACAGTTTGAAACTGGCTTCTAAAACTTTACAATAGCCGTGGAGTATTTCCATGTTTGAAATACTGCTGCAGAAAAACGAGTGAATGTTTGTGTATTTCCTTAGATTGACCTGGGTGGTCTTTTTGTATTACTTTCGCTTTATTGAAAGTTGTAAACAGTCAGACATGTACTTTGCACATCATTGGAAGTAAACTTCTTCAATTATAATTCAAAATAGGCATGCTTATTTCTGTACAACCTATTTACAGCCTCTTTCTGGGAGATTTCTGGAAAATTACAAAGATATTTGAAAATGGGAAAACCTACTTGCGTTTTTGAAAAAGGCAAAATATAATTTATTAATTCTTTTGTTAAACTCAAATTTTCAACACAATAAGGTCACATTCAATGCAGTGTCATGTTTTTCCTTTACAGATGACACCCGTTACCATTCCAGATTTAAAAGAAAATTCGATTTGATGTTAGTAATGGACCTTTAAGGGTAAAAAAGCTTCCTGATATATCATATTGAAGGCTCAACGCGAAACAGTCGTCAGTCCTACTTTATTTCATATAAGTTACAAGTGTTTTGCGTTGAATCATCGATATGTTTTACAGTATCGCATTTCGAGCCGAAATGTACAGACAGCTATTTCAGACTTTCGTGTTAATTACTGCTGTACAAACAGAAATAAATGAAAATTTTACAGAAATCATAAGTGATTGCTTCTTAATACAACAACGGTATTACAATACTACCGACACACGAGAAATCCATTACTAATATATTTAGTATACCTTTGGTGGCAATGTAGGAAGAGTCTGAGACGGGACCATCCCTTTCTCTGTCTCGTATCCTTGAACAAAACCTATGATAATTAACCGGCCATGTAGTGCCAAACTGAAATACAAATGTACAAAACTAAATAATGTTTTATGTAATTAAACGTATAAGAGACTTACACTACTGAAGTCAACAAATCTTTTCTGTAAAAGCAATTCAAAAATAGTTTGGTAATACGAGTAACATAATACCGAAAAGCAGAAAATATTTTACGTGAAGTTATTCCAAATTCTAACAATTGGTTTCTCTGAAGATTTTTATGTTTACTTTATACTCATTTTTGTAAAAGCTAGCCAAGTCGTCTGCTAGCACGTTAAATTTGACGCGTCAAAATATGTTGAAATATTTTGGAAAAAGGATCACATAAAAATCATTCCACTGATTTCATTTAGAAAATTTGTCTGAACAACATGCATATTTTTTAAAGTTTTTAAAATGGTCGTGGTAAAATACACCTCACTTCCCGATGGCAAAGTTTTTGGTATACTTGCCTTTGAAATGTGTGTTAACTAATCAATATATTTTCTTCACTATAGTAGGGTGAAATCTTCTGCACTAGAGTAAAACTTATGTTAAAGACTACCTCAGAATAAAGATCACACGTGAACAAAGACCGCAATACTTTCAACGGTCATTTGTCTTTGGTACTTTTAAGTAAACATCCAAAAACAAATTAAAGGAGAGCTCAAATTAAAATATGGATAAATCAGTTTCAAACATTTAGCAGAATTTAACTTAAAACTGATACCTATCCACACAAATATCAAAAGTCTCGCCACCAATTGACTCATACACAACATCAACTCCATTCTGTAAAATATATATATATAAGTTAATAACTTATTAGATAAGCTATATAAGCTAGTTTTAAAATAATGCAGACAATAATGCTGAACATAGATATATGGTTTACTCTTTCTGTGTAACACCTTATTGCTCTGACCGTTTTAAGTAATGGTATTAAACAAGCTATGACAATAAATAAATATCATTTGACGAACGAATTTAAGGGAAACAGTGGCATTTAAATTGAATCTGGCTCAAAACTATATTGACGGAATAAAAATTTAAAAATTGAAATATACCCAAATCCATTCGTTCTGATTAAATTCCACAATATGTTTTTGCTTGAAACACGTGCACTTACTAGATCACTTTGTGACAGAGCTGCTGCTAGCTAATTTCATATCATCGACCGTGAATTTCAGTGGCAGGCCCTTGTCTCTACGTTACGACACAAGACAGCCATTTTCATATTTTTGTCTCTACATTAACATTGTACAGGTCCTCCACATCCCAACGACCAAATCGTTTCTTGACTTTCCTATATATTGTTTACAATCTATGAAAATACCGACTTTCCCTGATCTTTAAGTATTTTAAATTTCAAGACAGCCACACTTTAAAACAAATAGTCTTACCGGATATTCTTTTTGTAGCACATCCCTCAGATTTTCTGTTTTATAATTGATCGGCCTGTCACATCCTATTTCCTGAAAGAAACAAATCGTCCTTTACATTCAGTTATGGGGGCTACACATCTGAAAGTACATTTAACTATCTACCACCATCATTTTGTGATTACTAAATATGAAACTAAAAGATGAAATCATGTATGAGTATAATTATAATAATACGTCCCTTCGTGCGTATGAAAAAACACGGACGCTGGGGGCTTAGTAGAGCGATTCAGGCCCAACAATGTATCTTGTAATTATTTTCTTTGCATAACACATACTATGTGGGAGTCCCTTGTTCACATTGAACAGGTACAGTCATTCAAAAATGTCACTTTTCACCACTATTAATAATGGTTTACGAGAGACAGATAGTGAAAAATGATTTTTGAATTGTACGTCAACATTATATTAATTATCCTACAAAGGATGAAAATCCTGCTTTTATCAAAGGAAGTTAGACAGACATCAGGTGATTACAACAGCTCACTTTGAGCAACCTATGCTCTGAACTATAAGCTAACTAAACTTTTGCATAAGATCTGGCAGCGGCCTTTGTAAAAGACATTTCTTCACAAACGTATTGACATTACAGGTTCAAACTTCATAAGAATTTCCCTTTGTACATTCAGAGAATTTATTTCTCGTTTTTTTTATCGACCAAACAGACAAGATACCCATGTATATCACCTTCCGGGCGGAAAATGTAACCTTACCTTTAAAAACTGCACCTTGTCTTCAGATGAACATGTACCAATAACATGACAACCTTTTAGTTTGGCCCACTGAACCTTCAATTAAATAAAAAAAAAATATTAGAACATCACCTATCAGAATTTCTGCAATCCTCTTTTTTTGATCAAAGTATTTTTTACCTTAGACAGTACATCAATATCATATTAGATTTTATACATATCTATTACCCGAGATATTTGTTAAAAAAGTCTATAGAAAGGGATTATTCCTAATTCGATAATACTGCGAATACGGAAATATGATGTTATATGAGTTACGCACTGCCCAGCATGTTTCGACAGAAGAAGGTTCGCTGCTTTAGAAAATTGATTTGGTCGACTGTGATCTCTCGAAAATAATAAAAATCTAAGATGGCCACCAAAATGCCATTCATATTAAACTCATAGCTAGACGTACTGCAGAATACAGCAGTCATTCATTCTGACGAACATAATTCATTCCAATGCTATAGCATACATACAGCAGAAAACTAGATGAACTTGTATACTTACAGCAAAATGTCCGGTCCCTCCAGCAGCAGCTGTGACCAATACAGTCTCTCCTGCTTTGATATCACCAACCTGTAGTTAAATACCTGCTTTGGTAATGGTATAATATAAAAATATTTAAAGCTGTCAAGCTTGTACTCAAGATTCAAGAATAACCATCGCAAAAAATATTTAACCAACATCGCAAACAAATTTCCAACTGAATTAATAGAAGACAGAAACGAAGGACGGACGGAAGGACAGACAATAAGACATGCAAGTGAGATCAGAGAACTAAGTAAAGCAGATAGACTGAAATCGAGCAAAAGTTTTGTTACATCGTATACTAGTAAATGATACCATTGTAGACAATCTGACGTAAAAGGGGAAAAAATGTAAATATTTTTTGATATACTGATATTTGATAAAAAAAATATGTACATATATGTATATATGTATACCTGATCCAGCGAAAGTAAAGCTGTGTTACCACTCAAAATGAAAGGTAGAAATTCTACCTTCATCTCTGGTATTGGAACCAAATCTTCGTCCTTCACCAACTGTTTAAAAGATAACCGAATACCAGAAATCAGCAAATGCGACACATTTCTTAAATATGATAATGTTTTGTAATAGGTTATTCTAACTGTTTGATAATAATATATATATCCTTTGAATGTCTTTTAAAAAGCAGATTTCTGCAATCATTTTCGGTGCTTATACAATGTAGTTTTATAGTTTATATACATGAGCATCTACTTTCAATCCCTGGTAGAACCTCTTTCTTGCTATTATTGAAGGTATATAAAAGTATAGATTTAATGTCCATTTACTTTAAAATAGCGAGTGAGAATTATACAGAGCCAAGAAACTTTAATCACGAAATGCACTTCTTGCAATTGGTACTTCATGCTAGCTATTTTCCTTATATTTCTATTTGCTGAAAAATTTAAAACAATGTATCTAACGCAGTACCGATGTAACGTCGTTTTTGATTGGTGACGTCGTTTAAATTTGCGATTACACTCAACAGGTTTAGAAACGCAAAAGTGGCAAAATATTTATTTTAACAGTGTTATCGTGTTCCAAATTTATTCAAATTTCATACACAACATAAAATTGAATTCTTGCAAAAATGACTTAAACAGAAGTAAAAACAAAAGCGTCATCCAAATAAAAATGTGCAACAGGGGAAATCTTTGCGTTTCTAATATCGGTTAAGTGTATAAACTAACGTATATATAGTCGCAAACATGAAACGGCGTTTTAATTATCGCATTTAAACATATTGTGCGTTAGAAAATGGTTAACTATTTAGTGATTTTGACATTTGCGACCGTATACACGGGTTTAATGGTCGCAAACAGTTTTAACAGCTCCGGCTAACTCCGTCGCCGTAAAAAATATTAGCGACCATTAAAAACCGTATATACAGTCGCAAATATCAAAATTACAAAACAGTTATTCCTATAATGACAGGCCTTTTAAATCAGTTGTTTATGTCAACGAAATGAATTACAAAAATGTACCTTATAATCACTGAATGCCCCAAACTGAATATACATAACAGCTTGGCCAGACTTGTACAAAGAATTCGGTCCAGCGTCAATCACCTCTGCTACAGCCTGTGGAAATAAATTAAGTACACATTGAAATTAAAGATTTAAACATGGTTTTGTAAAGGTTAGGGATTTCTATGGTGGCATACTTCTGCCTACACATAACCACTTTATTATCACGTGATATAACTAGTAAGTTACTTAATTATCATGATAAATATCTGATTTTCGCGTTAAGTTTTATGTTAACACAAAAAAGTGTATATTACTGCCCACTACTGCAAACAGATACCTTGTACATAATGATATTTTAGATATATTTTAAGTGGTTGACGGGTTATGTAACTGTTTAGTCAGATAGGTATTGGGATATTTACGAGATAAACATGTTATTTATCATATTACGTACTTAATGAGAAAACTATTTTTAAATATATGTTAAGTGATAACGTGTTATGTAACTAGTTAATCATATAATTAACGCAATAATTATCTGACTATGAGACGATACATGTACCCGAATTCCAGCTAGTTTTTAATTTAGCCCCTAGCTTTGATCGTGTCTCAAAAAGATTAATGTTGCGAAAAAGTTAAATCACCGATCCGTCATATGTTAGTCTCTATAAAACCAAGGCCATTATACTGATTCTCTTACATTCGTGCAAAACCTACTTAGTTATAATTAATAAATGAATAATAAAAGGTCGACAAAGTAAGCCTTAAAACCTTCTGGAGGTCTCTCATCTTGATTAGTAGCTAGGAAACGAACGGAGAATGTTTCTGGCCATAAAAAGGCACTAAAAGAAACCCAAAACTACAAAGATCTGCAATGAAATGCTCAAAGGATTTTTTATATTGTATACTGAACTCGAGAACATCATGCACTCAGGAGATAAGGGTAAGAAGAGCGACGGGATAATGAAATACATTGGTTAGGAACAATATTGGAACTTCACAAACTTGTGTACACATGGATGACTCTTAGTACCTACTAGTGTTGTATCTTACAATGAGAAACAAAGATGTGCATATTGCCATCCTAATCTCATCCACTCCGTGACAGACGTATGTCCATTGACATTATCCATATGCGCTATTAATGAATGCAGCTAAACTAGCTGCTTACGACTTACAGCAACCCACAGTCTTACGAATATGACCATATAAGTAGAAAGAGACAAGAGGTTGATGCCTGGCAAGATAATCTCAACTATCTGCCTTAACAAACTTAACGATCAATCAGATTATATTCCATCTTCTACCAAAACTTGATTTCTATGCAAAAGAAATACATTATACCACAAAGAATGTTAGTGAACAAATTGAAAGCAGCTATCTACGATAAGTGCACCTTTTCTTTATGCCGATGGTGTATATGTTGCTCAACATTGTGTGTCACATGGGCTCATGTGTCACACGGGCTCTGGTTTTACATATTGTCTAGCATTTGCTGGTTCAGTTTGGGAGATCGCAGAGGCCTGTCTGACTCTTATGGTGGTCATATTGACGGACGTCGTGTCAGAATTACCCTCCGTTGGACAGAGTAAGATAAACGATCTCAATCATAGAGCTTAACATACGGATCCAACATCAAAGATGTTCTTTCAATTATACCCACGCAGTGGAAATGAGAAGGCAACATGTTTGGCAAGGCAAATGGTGAAAAAAAAATCGCAATATGCCGAATCCGATGCTCAACAAGACTACATGACTACAATGTAGCAACAACCGCAGAGATAGGAACAATACCTTATAAATGAGGTTATGTACAACACAAAACAGGCTTTCACAGACCAATTGTTCTCAAAACTAAAGCTGTCACAGTTTAATTGTGGTTCGACAGAACCAACAGCTACTTATTAATTTATTTCTCACAGAAAGAAGGTTTTGTGTATTTATTGACATAGTTATAAAAAGTTTTGATAAACGGCAATGTCTTTGATTCAACATTTATGTCAAACTACCTCAAATCCTAGATCCACAGGATATTTTACATCTTTAAAATACCTTCCAGCTGTCATATTGATGTCTGATGCATTAATACCAACATACCTGTAGGTTAGAATATAATAACACATATTTTTTTATTTTTGGTAGAGATAACGAGTAACCAAGTATTACTAAATGGCACACTAACAGCGAAATAAGACGAAAGAAACAGGGAACTTGAATAATGAACTGCCTATTGTAGGCATCTATTTCAACTTTAATAATTTATTTTGACATTCGCTTAGAATATAACAATTCAAAGAATTATGGCTTCTTACCAATCTTCTATCTTTTATCTACCCCTTTTCATACTATATCATTTGAGTTCGATACTATGAACATGTCTGCATTTATTCATCTATTCGTCATCTTTAAACTGACTTGTTAAATCATGGAAATAATATCCTTTTAACATTACTTGCCCTCTAATAAACAACTCTTTGCCGTTCTGATCCTCAGTTATACAGCGTTCTTGGTTAATTACTGTGTATCAGAATGTCAATTCTTTGTTAATTCGACGATGATCAATACTTGAATTTATGTTTTGACTTAAACAAATATTTACCTATTTTTCACCAACACTTCTCTATCACCAGGTTTTGGCATTGGCTCTGTCTTGACGCTCACAACTTCCCGAAACTTTGGACTCGAACGTGTTGCCACAAGTTTGCTAAGGGTCGCAGGCAATTGTTTTCCAGACATTTTTATGTTTGTATCAAAAGTATGTCCTGAAAATCAACAAGTTTTGTTTTATTATTTACTGGCGTAAACCATTTTGGTGTAGACCCCACTACGACTGACTGCAATTATCAGAACGGTGTACACTACCCTGTTAGCGTTTAACTTAAATATCAATTATTAAAAGGCAACGCTTTCGCCTAAAAGTACACATTACAAACATAATCATGCAAAGACACCACAACGCACTTTGGCGTCAAGTCTTTTCTGGTAAATTTAGATAAGATTTAGTCGCAGATGATCACAAAAAGAACATTTCTGTGGAATAACTACACAGTCTTACGTTTTACTCTTCGTTGCCAACCGACCACAGCGACAAAGGAAAATGTCCTTTTGAGGTCCACCTTTCTACCGTACAATTTCTTTTCCAGGATAGTGCAGTATGACTACACTTGTTTTCTTGACTGTTCATACAGGGAACACAACTGGGGTAAATGCTCTGCTGTTTTGTCTGAACGACGATGATGAAAACAGCTTCATTTTTTATACATATGATCATTTAGCCTGTTGTGTCCCTGTTGAGAGAGTCAATGCAGACTCTGGAGTCTGGCATATGTAACTTCTTCTTTTTCATGGAATATATTCTCGATCTCCTCGTCATAGTACGATGATTACAAAGTCTGATCAATTGTTTCAGCATTGAAGGTAAATAATTCAGTAAAATCCACAAGAACACCGCTAGACAATGTTACTAAGCATAGTATTGTGTTTTTATACAGCAAATTTCTGCTTCCTTTTGTAATGGAAATCAGAATTATACTGTAGAGCGATTCCCAATGAACACTGGTTCATGACCCTTCTGAATTTGAAAACTGGGGATGACACTGGACATCTATATTTCTATAACCTCACAGGGAACACTTAGTTCAGGTGATATACTAGATGGTGGCTACGAACGTGATTTAGCCAGCTTGCACCCAGTGTGATGAACCGAATCCAATGTAACAAGCAGTTGTATGTTTTTTTCATTCTGGCAGTAATCTCATTTCATTACTTCCACCGAGATGACTCTTAACAGAACATTTTGAATACATAATTAAAGAAGTTTGAAGCAAAAAATAAATATTTGTATTTATATCTTTTAGGACTGACCATGGGTTGTAAAGGATTAGCGTGCAAAAGATTTAGCTATGGTTTTGAAATTTCGCTTCCACATTATTTTACTATCTCGAGTCCCTTTGACCTTGACCGTTGACCCATTTCTGTGAAGCATCATTAAAATTTGCTTGGTATTTTGGAGATTTAGCATCCACAACATTGCATCTACAGACAGATCAATTGTGTGTGTGTGTGGGGGGGGGGGGCGGGGGTGGGGGCTGCAAGGGGTATAATAAATTTGTAAGCCCTCTACACAAGACCCTAAACTGACCAATATATTGTTCTACATTTGGAACTGGTCAAGTATTAAAAACCCTTAAATAGTATTATCAATCTTAAAATGGTTTAGAACGCAGAAAATATGGAAGTTACAAGAATGGCACTTTAGAGGGGCTTATTTTAGAAAGTTAATACAGGGTGAAATAGTGAAATGATACGGAAAAAGTGTTCAGATCTAAAACATGAAATGTTCGACTTTAATGTAAAAACAACTGCCTAAATTCTCGTAACAAATGTAACATTAACAGTAAACTGTAATTGCATAAATTATGCTTGCATAAGTAGAATGAAACATGGTAAAAAGGAAGCAGCGATAAAAGGTACATTCAAGTCTTTCCCAACTGCTAGTAGATCTGTATGTGTCATGTTTTTCACGACTACCGTAAATGTGGTAATTTTTGCACAATGAAAATTTCTGTCTGTGAGCAGATATGTTTATTTATAAATTTCCCAGTTGTCTTAAAGTAAATAAATAGAGGATTATTGTTGGTTTCAGTGTAAGATCACGTAATAATTTCACCGAGTGGGCACTAAAAGTGATATTTTCACGAGTGGCGCAGCCACGAGTGAAAATAACAACTTTTGGTGTTTACGAGTGTTTTTTATTTTATGGTTATAACCCTATTCTATTGAGTTTATTTCTATAAAATATCGAAAATCGCGGGAAACGTCATCAGAAAACAGCGCAAATGACGTCATGTTAACGACGTCATCATCGCATGGTTTCCAGCATTAATAACGCTCCGTATACTTTTTGACGTAAATCCTAGCTAAAGATTGCAAAAACAGTGAAAATAAAAATTAATGGTAATCCACTTATTCAAAACTGTGGATTATCACTTTCATTTCTCTGAGAAAACTCTATAATTCACTGGAAAACATAAAATGAATAGAGGATTATTGTTGGTTACCATGTAAGATCACGATATAATTTCACCGAGTGGGCACCACGAGTGATATTTTCACGAGTGACACAGCCACAAGTGTAAATTACTACTTTTGGTGTTCACGAGTGAAACTATCGTGATATGACATCGATACCAACAACTTTTCTGTTTATTCTATGTTTAAAACTCTATTTTTGTTGAGTTTATTTCAATAAAATGTTGAAAATCGCGGGAAACGTCATCAGAAAGCAAAACATTTATGACGTCATTTTAACAACGTCATCGACGTATGGTTTCCAATATTCTTTACGCTCGGTTTACTTTTTGATGTTAATCCGGGTAGAAGATTTTGATAATTTCACTGAGTGAACAGTGAGTTTATCAGGATATAATCCACTGTTATATTTCGATAATCGTCGAAAAACATAAAATAAATATATATAAAATGCATCTTTTGTGACATTTTTAAATTTGTAAATTGGGAGATTTTTTAATTGGTGAATTCAGAAATTCACAAAAAAGAATCTAGCAACGATTAAATCATCGCGCATATTACTCCGTTTACAGTATAAAATAGTTTGTGGTTAAGCAACACTGAATGTTTACAGTTGATCTTCAGAGCACTTCTGCTCTAATATAACAGCTTATGCTAGGTGGCAATGGTAGCAAGGTGTTTTTTATGCCCTTGTTAATTACTGATCCGTGTCACATGCCAATTTAGAGAAGCCATAAAATACATTGAAATCTGTAATCTACAACAGACAGTGGTCACTGAAAACAGGCGGTTGCTCAATACAGGTGTAACACTGACTGCCTTAGGTAGGTGATTTGCAAATCAAAGTGATCACAATATATAGGTTCAGTTCATCTGTATGCCTGCCAGGTGATTCTATTCATAAACAAACTTTTCATTAATTTCTCTATATTAATAAAGACACATCCGATTTAGCAGCCACCAAAAATAAATCAACAAATAACCAGTCTGTTGGAAACTGATTTTATATCAGAATATCATGAACATCTTATTTTAGAACTGAATATCCTTGTGTATGTTTAAATTTTGGGAACATCTGATTTGTAAATCGCTCAGCCTCAAAAGAAACACATTATGTTTCAGAATGATCTTTTGTGCAACTTTTTTAAACAAATACTGAAAATAATTTGCAGAATTTATTCAAAAAATGCTTTTACATTAATAGTTTCTGTCATAAGCACGCGGTTCAAATCAAAATATCTGTCACCGAGGGTATATGTTTTGGCGGGAACGAGGCTCTGCCGAGTTCCCGCAAAACAGTTACCAGAGATGACGGATATTTCCATCTAAACTCACTCGAGTCATATTACTTGGGGGTAATGTATGTAATATAAGATTTTCCAGCACTGGTGAAAACTGCAGTTATCCCGATCCGTTATGCAAGAAAAGGTATTTATTATATATACATACTAATGTTTATCTGAAATTGCTTTAGCATCTGTGCAGTAAAATACAATATCTCGTATCAAATTTTCCGTATCAGATGAATTAAGCCGTATCTTATCTGTGCACCGTGTAAGTTGTACACAAATGTATATTCATTTCATATTCCTACGGCTTATAGATCACATTACTATGCTTATAACCCTTTTATTATATACCTTTTAATACTTGTCTGCGAGAATAAACTAAATTAAAATGACATGCATAAAATTGAAGAAAAACGCTTTTTAGCGCGAAATATGCGTAGTGTGCGGCGTCATTTCATTGATGTCATCGTATAAACAAATAGCATCAACCCAGTCAAAAGCGACGTTATTGACGTCATTTGCATTTTAGGGCATTTTGAAAGCAACCTTACAAATTATGATGCGCTATTTGTATTGCACGTACATACAGTACGGATTATTTTCCGTCAGGCCGTATTTGATTGTTAAATATAGGCTGTATTTTGGCAGAATAGTTATAGGTATATTATAAATACTCATATCATATTCCTACGCTAAAAGTTGAAAAATAGATCCACATTGCTGCAGTTAAAATAAGTTTAGTTTTATTGTCGTCAAATTTGTTTTAATGTCACATTTGAAGACAAATGAATACAATGTCTTTTTCGCATTAAATAAACCAGAAAGATGATTTACAAATTGCATTTACCTTTTATAACTGTTGATTGTTTATCCATGGAAGACGCAAGTGACATTATATAAAACGGGACACGAAATAGCACGTTTTGTTGATTTTACGTCATTAATAAAATTTAACATGATATTCGATAAAAGGTATATAATAAAATGTATATTATAACAGTCGGTTGATCTGACTGTTATAATATTCCGTATTCAATTCAAATGGCAACAAAGATAGTACATCTACTGACATAACTCAGTTCTTAAGGCAGTAAAACATTCAGTATTGCATAATTTAATTTATCACTTTGCAACATTAAATTCCTGAGAAATGATTGGAAAACTATTGTATATGCATTAAAACAAGGAAGTAAATACAATAATTTCACAGTCAATCCTCTACATCTAAGTTGCTCACAGTATATAAAAGAAATCAAGTATAAACTTTAATCTTGTAAACTGCTACCTAATGCATGTACTGCCTACACTGGGTCAAATGTATCAGGTTAAAAGACAAACTAAGATTTATCTGTATTTTGGACCACAATGTAACATATGTTGTCAACAAAGTCACGTGGGGGTCATGTGACAGCTGTCAACTTCTGATTTCCGTGCGAAAATATTTCTTCATTTTTTTCTTAAAACTTTAGAAATTAATGGTTTTTCTTTTCTTTTCAATTCAAGGGAAGTAATTTGTATTGATTGTATGGTATTTCCCCTTTGTCAGAGAGAGGCTCATTGCAGAGAAATCATAGGCTATATTGCCGAACAAACACACAGAAAAATGACGGGACTTCTAATTTGACATTAGCTCTAGCTGGAGAGCTATGCAGGGTATTTGGCGAAAAAAGTTGCATCTATTTGACTAAGTAGAAAATGGTTACTTCCATTGTTGCAATGGCACATGTAGGTATATAGACCTACTTACTAAGCCGCAAATTAAAATCAGTTCTCAAAGACAATTTATTGTTAAAAACATGAGTAATAATTATTTTTATGCTTGTATTATATGTGACATTAGCTGAATATCGGCGATAAATGCAAGCCGCCAGCATTTCTCTCGTATTCTCTAAGTCCCCTTTTTAAGGCCCCATATTTACGAGCATACGTGACCAAAATAAACAAAATTATCTCCACCGACGGAGGTGAAGGCCAAAATTTGCAGAATTGTCAACGTTTTTATTCTGTCTCATCTATTTCTAAAATAAACGTAAAAACATACAAACTCCACAGTCTTTTCCTTGCTTGCCAGTATGTGTGCAAGAAAAGATCTTTAATTTTTCAGTTGCGTCACTGTCAAATTATCCTAAGTGAATTGTACTGACAAAGTGCTAAATATAACATTTATAATTCAGTGATAGTTTTTCACTTATTTACGAAAACAAAATTAACAGATCTAAGAACACGACATAGCAATAATGCCGAGTCAACTTAAATAATGAAATACACGGACATTGCACATGCATAAAGTTATAGACAACACAAGACTGTGTGGATATATTTCATATATTTACCTGGACACTACCTTTGATTATATTGATTCTGAACACATGAAGACAGCAAAACATCACAGAAACTAAGCACACCACACTGTTTTCCTCTTAAGACACCTTACATGTAAACATCTTCCTATGGTTAAAACAGAATGAGACCCCTTTCACCACAAAATTGTCAATTTTCTCTCAAGCAAGCCAAGATGTTAGTAGGATTCAAACCAATGACCCATCTGAATGGGAACGGGAGGTAACAGGTAGCATTAAACAAATGCACCTAGTTAGTGCACCAGTTGGGTCCTATATGTTATTTACCAGTGACTTGCTTTTTAAACCTTCTGATGATTTCCAGTTTTTACAGTTAACACTACTTAGACAAAAAACGTAACAAAATAAGACAACAACAAACCTTGATGAAAACAGATCCAGAATAATCCCTGAACAGGACAGCTTTCAACACTTATCACAAAATTGTAACTTTTACCACTTTATCACAGAACAGACAGGTAGTTAATACAAAATCACTTTCTAGTATTAAATTGAACAGTTAATAACTGAAATTTGGAAATATTCTGCAATCCAACAATGTGAAAGCAATTTCAATGTTTATCAATTCAACAGACAGTTTATATTACAGAAGTATAAAAATAATTTCTTTTGTACAAAACTATTTCACAGAAGTTACAAACCTACCGATGCAAGGGATGCATCTAAGTGCATGATACATGAGATTCTATGTGAAGATATGAGAAATAATGCATATCAGTTACCTCACATTAAATAACATCATGACTGTATTTATTCAATTAAATACATCTTTCTTATAAATAAACCAATTTTCAGAGCAAAATATTTTGGTTTTTAAACTTTGAGATTCTCATTCATCAGATCTTAAATCATTAGTAGCAGTAATAAGAGAGCATGAAAATGCCCAGCTATTGTACAACAAAGCATCCCTGGTGCATTTATATGAATACGTACCATTTCAACAGCTAAGCACAGAATTATATGAAACAAAAAATATCAAAGTTGACGTCTCCAATTTCTTTCAAACAAAATCTATGTAACAGATAATGTAGATAATGCGTTTTTTTTTGTAAAATAGTGTAATCCGCTTGGCAGCCCACCGAGAAATATGATAGCAGTGGCTGTTAAGAAGTGATATAACACTGATGGCTGCCTCATGAAACTGGGTGACTATGCCAGGTAACCCCTAACACATGGTCAACTGTATTGAACATTAAATAGAATAACTTCCATAGTAAACTGTATGTTTTTTCTGTCTACATATATATTTAACAGATTCAACAATGTGGCAAACAACAAAAATACTTTTCAACAGTCTTCATTTATTTGTAAAAATAAACAAAACAGTTACACCAATCTGGATTGTAATCTGTACATGAAAGAATTTAATCTTTTATCAGTCAACTATGTAATCATTTAAGTCGACTGTGTACTATAACGCCAGTAAAATGAAGGCAGAAGTTGTTTCCCCTTTAATAATTAAACCACGAATCATTATGACAGCCTTTGCAGTTCTGAAAAATCAGGACACTTTAACAACATCACAGTAGATAAAAATACATGTACTACAATACACTTGGAAGAATCTAATTTCTATAGTGGAAACTAGTACAAATGTAGCTGGAAATTTATATATTACAGTAAAATACATTTGTATACTATAACTGGAAATTGGTATCATGCTTAAGTCTCAGTATGTTTTCATATAAAACTACAATGTATATTCTGCAGTTTCTTGTCTCCGTTTCTACCTGTCCCTTTCTAGTTACCAAAATTTAACAATTATCTACCTTCAAAAGATCTGACAACAAAACCTATATACTACAAACTCAGACTAAATTATATTCAAATTGCACAGATATACTAAAACCAGTCAGTTTTCACAAGGTCTGCAATAAACGTGGTGTAGTTTCCATGACTATGACTAGGAGATGGTCGATGTAGCTCTCTAGCTCCTTGATATACCGGTCCTTCCGTATCAATTGGGATTTATGAGTCACCACACGTTACTTTGATGACTGTGTTTTTAATATCTTATTTCAACCTGATCAACTCTGAAAACTTATCTTGTTCAATGCTTTTTAAATCTGTTAATATGTTTTTTATTCAAAGAAAAAAAGGTGAGGGAAAATTAAATTCTGTCACAACAAAAGTTTTAATTGTGGGTAATTCCTAAAGGTTAACCCCATACTAATACTGCTACTTTCAGCAGGACATATCGAGGGTTGATCACAAAACTCGTCACATACATGAAATAAGGAAAGACTTACAACATTCTTGCGGTCCACCATCATTATATTTCCTGTCTAAACAGTAAACAAAAAAGCATACCCTTTTTAAAGTTCAACTTCCAAGAATTATCAATTTTAAGAAATTAACTATCAACTACTTATTGTGGAGATGACATGTGAACAAAATTAAATGCAATACAATAAATACTAAGAAAGTCATCTTTTCGTCATATTTGGT
>JAFMSR010002274.1:0-25014 GCA_022818135.1 Saxidomus purpurata
TTCACAGTGAACATACTGATGCACTCTGCCAATGTTTGAAAAATGAAACGCCAAGTTTTCTATTGTTTGAAATTTGAAATTCATCAATTGCTGACACATACTATTCCATTTCCACAATAAGAACGGATCAATCTACTGACCAATCACCTACTGCTACAATTTACCAGCACCTACATACCGTATGGCAGAAGAAAACAAAAACTACAACAGCAGTTTATTGCCAGTATCGAAAAATATGCATTTGGCTTTCTTACTATGTTTTCGTCTGTTAAACATGATTGAGTCATGGCTAAGGCCTCATATCGAGAATTCTGACGTTTTACCGTCTGATAACAAGGTCTACAGGAAAGACAGCAAACCGTATTGGAGGGGTTATTCTTGTCTCCTATAAACTTGTTGAACTCCAGTCTGATTCAGAAATCATATGGGCCCAACCCAAGCAAACATGTGAACAGGATCTGTTTGTTTGCAGCGCCTACAGACCAGACCGAGGCAATAGTTGTATAAATGAGATCAGTCGTACAGTTTCCACTATTAACCACTCTTATAACACTGTTGTTATTGGTGGTGATTTTAAACTTGATGATGTCTCTCTTAGTGAAATCTTTCAGAGTTCATCAAGGAATATCCTATTTGTAAGATATTCTTGGGGTTTATCAGAAGTTTGAAAAACGACTCGTGTGGTGTAGCCCCTTTGAGAGATGAGGGTATCTTGAAATCTAACTCCATTCACAAGAACAATATATTTGATCGTCAGTTTTCGTCAGTATTTATTAAACTAGATAAGTCTATACTCCCGGACCTCGGAAAAACCATTCCCTATTATGCGGAACATACACGTTACTGAAATTATAGTTATTAAGTTACTCAAAAGCCTGATACACAAAAGGCAGCTAGAGAAGTTACATCCATTATCACTTCGATTGTTCGGTAAGTCCCATCTATCTAAACGTGTACTATAATACTGGAACTAGGCCGCCACTGTTACCCCTATTTTTCAAATAAGGAGAAACATTTAAGGCTAGCATTCCTGCTAGCATACATGACCTGTATTGCATGTACATTACTGGAGAACGTAGCGTTCAGTAACACTCTCTATAATTTACATTCACATAACATCTTGGTAGACAATCAACATGTCTTTCGTTTATCAACTATAAAGGCTCCTATATAAACTTGATTACTATAGGATGGGTTGGGGGCGGGGCCACATACATATATTCAAGCATTTCTTGGCAATAAAACACAGAAAGATGCTATAGAAGGAACATTTTCATAAGAAGCCATAGTGACTGTAGATTCAGGAGTTCCCCAAGGTTCAGTTTTTGCTTTTTATCCCCCGGAGGGATATTGTTTTGGCGTTGTCTTTAAGGTCGTCCGTCCGCCAGTCTGTCCGATGAGCGTGCACTATTCTATATATAATCATTGTTTATTTGCTATTTAAAATTTAAAATTGTTCCGGACACTGATTATATATTGTTGACATAATACAATTTTGTTGTCTGAGAATGTGTATCATCATGAGAACAGAAGAACATTTTTTGTATAAACTAAGGACAGACACTACCACAATTACTTTAAACAACATCTCCTCTGAAACCCCTCGGTCAATATATATGTTAATGAACAAGGCAGGAATATTCTTTGGCTGAACCTCTACCAAAAGTGAGTGGTACATGTAAAAGAGATCTGATCAATGCAGAATTCTAGTTGCTATGACAACTAAAAGGACGTTTTTTGAAGAACTTCTCTGAAACTATTGATTAGAATTTAATTCGGCAAAATTATCACTCTTTACCAAAATTGCTTAAATGAAGTTTATTCATTAAAAATGGGGTTGGACTGCTTTCTCTATAATAATCTCTATAGAAACTTCAAAAATCTTCTTCTACGAAATTACAGGTTAGAATTGAATTTGATATGTCAAGTACGATTATCTTAGGACTGCCTATCAAATCTGATAAAATGAAGTTGATCCCTTAAAAAAAAATAGCATCCTATAGGATTTGGGCTGTTTTCACGATATGTTACACATTGTAATTTCTAAAGAAAATTAAAGATCATTAAGTGGTTAGAATTTAATTTTATTGAACTAAATTATCGTCTGGTGAGCCTGTACCGAATTCGCTCATATAATCATTCCTTAAAAAGTTGGACCTTAATGGGTTCGGGCTGGTTTCCCTATATAATATATATCTAAATACAAAATCAAAATCCAAAATCGTGAAAAAAAAATATTTCAGTATGTGTATGTAACCCTGGTATTATTTTATAATTCGTCTGCTATGCGTTATGTATTGTCCATGTTGTATTGTCCGTAGTCACCTAACTGTATCGTGCCATATGTACCTAACTGTAACCGCGTCCGTACCTAATCGTAGTGTGTCGTCTGTATATACCTAACTGTGTATTGCTTCTTTAGTTGGTTGCGCAAGAGATGTCAGCGTGAGTTGAGAGGTCGTATAAATGTGCTCACTAAAACTCCTCGTGAATGACCCCAGTTCTATTCCCGCCTTTCTATTCTTTAGTCTGGACACTTCTTCTTCTATTGCGTTTCGAATAAGACATACTTCACAGTATTGTTAATAACGATATATAAGCAAATATATATTTCAGTACTTATCATTTAAATACTTCAAAAGGAGTTCACCCTGGTAAGATTTTAGATTGTTTTTATACTCTTAACTGTATTAATTTGAAATATAGAACATAATCTTAATTAGTGAAATTCATGTTATATTCATTTTTTTTACCGAATATTGAATTATTTGTAATTATTCTTTCTTATTTGTTTTATACTTTTTCCCTGTCTGTAAAAAATACAGAACATAAATGGTCAACTATTGAGTTTGTGTTCCTTGAAGCCACAACCCCTGGTTACATGTATAGACAGTCTCGTACAGAGTTAGATCTTTATATGCTTCACAAGTCAAGCAGTTAGTATCATAGGTTGAAGAATGTTCCCCGTTGACTCAGGTGAGCGATATAGGACCAATGACCCTCTTCTAATAAAAACAAAATACCATCTAGTTCTATTATACTGTACTATGCAGTATTACTTTATGGTACTACAGTACACAAAACAATTCATTACACAGCAGTACTATCGGCCTGATCATGATCTGCACTCCTTGCAAAGGCAGGCTGACTTGGGGCCAGCAGGGTCAAGGTTAATTTGTTACATATAGGTTTTGCAAGGACATGTATTATATTCCGTTTATCTTTTCAACAATGTGTGAAATACCCAATTTATGCAAGTGTACATATTTCAGACAGCAAAATAGATTATGTATGATTGCCGAGGGGTAAAATCCCTGTAATTGATTTGATGGTTACAGTACAAGTTATAATGTGGATTGAATATAACAATAGTGATGTTAAAGGATTAACACTTGCTTGATTCGGGTGAAGTGAGATATATTCTCTAGTAATTGTTGACTTCTAACAGTAAACGGCGTAACCTGAACCTGAATTGTAAATTTTTTCATTCTTTATGCAGACATAGAGTGCGAAAGAAGATGTTAGAAAACTACAGATCTACCTGTTGGAGCTGAAGACCCAAATGTGGACCAAAGGTAAATATGTGCTTCATTTATAAATATCAGCATTAGATTATTTATTTGTTACTGTTCAATGTTTCTTCACTGTTCTTAGAGTAAAAGTCATCATTTTTATAAGCTTAGATATTTGGCATGTAGCATTGCCAAATTCAACCCTACCAAGGTTGTTCAAATTCCGACCCTGTCCTAGGGGTCACATAATTTACATAGGCTAAAATAGAGATAACTTCAAACATTTTCTTGTCTAAAACCATGGCATTGTTGTATACATGTATTACTATTTTTAACGAGTTCACCACTCGGGCTAGTCGATGTCATTCAGACTGTTCTACAAAATAGATATTCACCTGTGTATTGTAATTCAGATGTTGCTCAGAATCACTTATTCAAGCGTAAGAAATGCCTGATTGATCAAATAAATTGATAAAAATCATGTACGTCTTACCCTTATAATTATCGACAGCTTGATTGATGAACATAGAAGATCAGTGTTGTAATAAGGAGAAACTGTAATTATAATGAAATTTTCGCGCAAGTGCTGAATTTTTATATAATAAATACAAATTTTGACTCTTAAAAGCTTAAGCTGTTATTTCCATGAACTATAGCCTCGTTTTGATTCCACATACTAATTTGGCACGTCTTCTCTGTTTGGTTCCCAATAAGGAGTTAGGTTGGATGTAAAATGTGTATCATCATCATAGAATGAATAAGAAAGTCCCCTATAAAAACTTTACACACGTTTTCTATAAATTTTTCTCTATTTTCTATAAACTATGTCTATAAGATAGGATCAATTTAGTCTTAACATTTTTGATACAGGTTAAAACTAAGTTTTCTGTTAAGGTAGAACTTTCATTTAAGGACCATTTAGATCAGTGAAATGCAGTATTCCAGAATATCAAACAATTGAGTTTCATAATTCTTTTACTTAATATCTTGCTACTTTTGGCTTATACAGATGCTTGTCTTGCCTCTTACTATTAAACTTGTTCTTTTGGCAAGCACTGTAAAAGTCAAGTACGCTTTACCTTGTGTATGTAATAAAGGCTGCGTTTTTAACTGGATCTTCATGAAAATTGGTCAGTATGACTGCCTGATGAAATCTTTGTGGAGTTTGAACATGGGTCATCTGGGGTAAAATAACTAGGTCGCGGGGTCAAATCATAGAAAAACCTTGTTTATGCAATAGAGGTTGCAGTTTTCATTGGATCTTCATGAAACTGCCCTGATAAAATCTAGGTCAAGTATGAATATGCGTTACCAAGGGTCAAAGATAAGGTCACATGGTCAAATTATAGATAAACGTTGTGTTTGCAATAGAGGTTGCATTTACAAATTGTAGAAAAAACATGCGTATGCAATAGAGGTTGCATTTTTCATTTGACCTTCATGAAACATGGTCAGTATAAGTGCCTAAAATAAATCTAGGTGGAGTTCAAATATGGGTTATCTAGGGTAAAAGACTAGGACATCCAGTCAAATCACAGAAAAACCTTGTGTATGCAAAAGAGGTTGCATTTTTCATTTGATCTGAATTCATGAAATTATCTGATAAAATCTAGATCAAGTATGAATATGGGTCACCAAGGGTAAAAAAAGGTCACATGGTCAAATTATAGATAAACGTTGTGTTTGCAATAGATTTTGCATTTTTCATTGGATCTTCATGAAACTTAGTCAGTATGATTGTCTTAATAAAATCTAAATTGAGTTCGAACATAGGTCATCTTGGGTTAAAAACAAGGTCACAGGGTTAAATCATAGAAAAACCTTGTGTATGCAAAAATGGCTGGATTTTTCATTGGATCTTCATGAAACTTTGTCAGTGTGATTGCCTTAATAAACTCTAGGTCGAGGTCGAACATGGTTTATCTAGGATCAAAAACTAGGTCACGGGATTAAACTGTAGACAAAACATGTGTATGCAATAGAGGTTGCATTTTTCATTTGACCTTCATGAAACATGGTCAGTATAATTGCCTAAAATAAATCTAGGTGGAGTTCAAATATGGAATATCTAGGGTAAAAAACTAGGACATCCGGTCAAATCACAGAAAAACCTTGTGTATGCAAAAGAGGTTGCATTTTTCATTGGAAACTTGGTCAGTATGATTGCCCTGATAAAATCTAGTTTGAGTTCGAACATGGGTCATCTAGGGTCAAAAACTAGGTCACCCGTTTAAAAACCTTGTGTATGCCATACAGGTGACATTTACAACTCAATCATTATGTATTGTCAAAAGGTTTGCCTTGTCAAAGTCAAACAGAATGTTTGTGTTTATGATATATAGTTTAGAGTTGAAATTTGAAACATCACATATTGTCGCAGGTTAGGGATATAGGGCCATCTTGGCCCTCTTGTTGAACACATTTAATAAAACCAAGTGCATAAACTCTTCTAAAGGTCACAGTTCTAATGTAGCAAACATATTTTTAGGCATTTGCAGATCTTGGAAACTTTTATTTACATCATGTGAACACTCACCAGGTTTCACATCATGTTCTCTGAACTTATGTTTCTTATATTTCTATTTTCAGGTGAAATGAAACACGGGTATTTTCAATTAATTACTAACCAGTGTACGGGATTAAATCGACGAGTGTCTTGATGGACTTGACATCATTGCAGTTACAGGAGACATGCACGCTGCAGATGTTGCAGGTAATGTTTAGTTGTAGTTAATTTGTCTATTCATTCAATAAATAATCTAATTAATAAATTAGAAAATAATTAATAAGATTGACTAATTAAGCCTAGCCCAGCCCGGCCCAGCCCGGCCCAGCCCAACCTTGCCATGCCCTGCACGCTCACTCCTAGCTAAACTAGCACAGCCCAGACTCGGATCGCGGCTCGCTTCACCTAGCCTAGCCTAGCCTAGCCTAGCCTAGCCAAGCTTAGCTAAGTCTAGCCCAGCCCAACCCAGCCTAGCCATGCCTGCACTCTCACTCCTCTTAGCTAACCTAGCACAACCCAGCCTCGGACCGCGGCTCGTTTCACCTAGCCTAGCCAAGCTTGGCTAAGTGTAGCCCAGCCCAGCCTAGCCTAGCCCAGCCCTCTCATTAACACATGCCAGCCCAACCCTATAGGGAAGCCCGTCTCTGTCATCTCACTCACCCTCCCTTCGCCTTTGCCTTGCATCGCCTCGCCCGCCTTTGCCTAGCCTAGCCTCACCAAGCCCAGCCAAGCCCACTCACTTACACAAACTAGCCAAGCACAGCACAGCCTCGCCTTTGCCTCGCCTCTCCCAGCCCAGCCTAGCAAAACCCTGCCCTAGTGCCATATCAGTCTTAATACCATTCAAATCTTCTGATAGGGTAGTATCTTATTTTAAGGATTGTTCAGGAAACTCATTTTTTGACAAAAGCTTCTCTTAGTGTATTGATTATTTTGGTATATTTAAATATTTGACTTGCTTAATACAAATGGTAAAGTCTTAACTTCCATGCATGTTGCCTTGCCTCGCCCAGCCCAGCCTACCAAAACCTGCCCCGACCTGTCCCTCAAGGGTCAGCCCAGCCCAGCCCTTCCCACTCACTCATTCACCCTAGCCAGCCCAGCCTCGCTTCGCCTAGCCTATGCTCTGCATATACCTGCCTCACCCAGCCTAACCTAGCCTAGCCCAGTTAAGTCTAACGTAGCCTAGCCTCACCCAGCCTAGCCCAGCCCACTAATTTACACAAGCTAGCCCAGCACAGCCAAGCCTTGCCTTTGCCTTGCCTCGCCCAGCCCAGCCCAGCCGAGTCTAGCCTCTCCTCGCCTCTCATTTGACCTGCCTTGCTTTGCCTTGCCTTGCCTCGCCTTGCCTTCCTTTGCCTCGCCTCGCCTCGCCTCGCTTTGCATTGCCTTGCCTTGCCTAACTTAGCCTAGTCTAGCCTAGCTAAGTCTAGCCTACCTAGCCCAGCCCAGCCCAGCCCAGCCCAGCCCAGCCCAGCAAAACCCTGCCCTAGTGCCATAGCAATCTTAATACCATCAATATCTTCTCATAGGGTAGTATGTCATTTTAAGGACTCATTTTTGACAAAAGCTTCTCTTAGGGTAGTAGGTTCATTTGAAGGATTCTTTAGGCAACTCTTTTGACAAATACTTCTCTTTAGCTAGTAGGTTAATTTTAAGGACTGTTCAGGCTACTAATGTTTTTTACAGATGTAACTTCTCACTAGTATTAGGTTCATTTTATGTTAAATACAATGTAAACAGTAATGGTTCTTCTGTACATGAGCCTTAAATGGCGTTAGGTTACTTATCATTGAAAAGTTTATTCATCTTCAGACATCTTTTATTACTAACACATTTAATTTGTTTTTGTTAAAGTTTCATTTTTGACTGTATTTGTACAAATGTGATAAAATTTGAACCTAGCAAGCTTTCAGGGTTAGGCACAAGTTGAGTGCCTTAGAGAAAGATAGCTAGTGGTTAACATCATATAAAGTGTTTGCACGAAGATCATTTGATGGTTTTTAGGTCAGTCTCAGTACAACAGTTTTGGTGTTTTGGTCTTTTGACCATTTTTTGCTAAAAATGTTGACATATTTGTAGGTCTGTAATCTCAATACTTGCTTTCGCTAATTTGTTCTGTCTTCCTTTGAATGCTCCCTCTGAATGTGCTTTATGGTAGGTCTGTCTTCAAGTTGGCTATGCCAAAGCAGGCTTCCTAGGTCAGGCACAAATTTAGTATCTTGTTAGCTGGTCTAAAATTGTGATATACGATGTACCCAGTAGACTGTCCAGTATAGTTATAGCCCAGTGTCCAGAGCTTTGTAGAGAGAAAGCAAGTGAGTGAGATTATATATCATAGTCATAATACAAGAAGATTATTATTGTAGCTTCAGAAATAAAAAACATTAATGTCATTTGAATACACATGTAAGGACAGTTTAGGCCAATTATTTTTAACAAAAGCTTCTCATAAGGTACTAGTAGTTGGACAATTTAAAGGACTGTTTCGGCCAACTATTTTTAATAAAAATTTTGTCAAGACAAAACATTCTGTTGAGTTAAATCATCATTTTGTAATCAGATTTCATATAAATTGTGAGTTTAAGTTTGATTCATTTAAAGGACTGACCTAAAACCTAATTATGCCAATCAATTCACAAAGTATTTTGTTCAAGGAAGAATATGCTAATGCTAGAAAGGAATTACTCATACACAAGACAATTCGATCTTAGGAGATGAATTTTTCGAGTTCAAAATCAAGCATTTCATGTAAAGAGTACCTAGAACAGTCGTGTCTGATGTTGTCTGTATTGCATTTCAATTAATGTGTTTCCCTTTCCTGTAAGTATTATATGCAGTTAATAACTAGGTCTTAACACTGGTTGGTTTTCCTTCTTTTTTGTTGTTGAATATTTTGGTATATTTTAATATTTGACTTGCTTAATACAAATGGTAAAGTTTTAACATCCAATCCTCTGCACTGCACTACTCCCATGCATGTTGCCTTGCCTCGCCTAGCCTAGCCTAGCCTAGCAAAACCCTGCCCCGCCCTGTCCCTCAAGGGTTATCCCAGCCCTGCCGTCTCACTCAACTTAGCCAGACCAGCATCGCCTCGCCTCGCCTCGCCTCGCCTCGCCTAGCCTTTGCCCTGCCTATACCTACCTCACCCAGCCTAACCTAGCTAAGTCTAGCCTAGCTAGCCCAGCACAGCCCAGCCTCGAATCACCTTTGCCTCGACTCGATATGCATCGCCTCGCCTCGCCTCGCCTCGCCTCGCCTAGCCCAGTTAAGTCTAGTCTAGCCTAACCCAGCCCAGCCCAGCCAAACCCAGCCCAGCCCAGCCCAGCCCGCTCATTTAAACAAGCCAGCCCAGAACAGCAAAGCCTTGCCTTTGCCTTGCCTCGCGCAGCCCAGACCAGCGTAGCAAAAAGCTGTCCTGCTCTGTCATTATAGGGCAAGCCCTGCTCTGCCCACTCACTCATCCTAGCCAGCCCAGCCTCTCCTCGCCTCTCATTTGCCCTGCCTTGCCTTGCCTTGCCTTGCCTCACATTGCCTTGCCTAGCCTAGCTAAGTCTAGCCTAGCTAGCCCAGCACAGCCCAGCCTCGGATTGCTCGCCTCGCTTCGACTTTGTCTTGCCTCGCCTCTCCGCCTAGCCAAGCCTAGCCTCACCCAGCCCAGCCCAGCCCAATCCACTCATTTACACAAGCAAAGTCTAGCCTCGCCTTTGTCTCGCCTCTCAAAGCCGAGCCTAGCCTAGCCCACTCATTTAAACAAGCCAGCAATACACAGCTAAGCCTTGCCTTTGCCTAGCCTTGCCTCGCCTCGCCCAGCCCAGCCCAGCCTAGCAAAAAGCTGTCATGCCCTGTCACTATAGGGCAAGCCCAGCCCTGCCCACTCACTCACTCTAGCCAGCCCAGCCGTTCCTCGCCTCTCCTTTGCCCTGACTTGCCTTGCCTCGCCTTGCCTTGCCTTACCTAGCCTAGCCTAGCTAGCCAAGCACAGCCCAGTCTCGAATCGCCTCGATATGCCTCGCCTCGTCTCACCTAGCCTAGCCTAGCATAGCCCAGTTAAGTCTAGCCTAGCCTCACCCAGCCCAGCCCAGCCCAATCATTTACACAAGCCAGCCAATTACAGCCAAGCCTTGCCTTTGCCTTGCCTCGCCCAGCCCAGCCCAGTTTAGCCCAGCCCTGTTCTTATAGGGCAAGCCCAGCCCTGCCCACTCACTCACCCTAGCCAGCCCAGCCTCTCCTCGCCTCCCCTTTGCCCTGCCTTGCCTTGCCTCGCCTTGTCTTGCCTTACCTAGCCTAGCCTAGCTAAGTCTAGCCTAGCTAGCCCAGCACAGCCCTGCCTCGGATTGTTCGCCTCGCCTCGCTTCGCCTTTGCCTCGTCTCGCCCGCCTAGCCTAGCCTAGCCAAACCCTGCACCGCCCTGTCATTCAAGGATCAGCCCAGCCCTGCCCACTCACTCACCCTAGCCAGCCCAGCCTCGCCTCGCATCGCCTTTGCTCTGCCTTAACTTGCCTTGCCCAACCTTGCTTAGCTAAGTCTAGCCTAGCTAGCCCAGCACAGACCAGCCTCGGATCGCCTCGCCTTTGCCTCGACTCGATATGCCTCGTCTCACCTAGCCTAGCCTAGCCTAGCCTAGCCATGTTATGTCTCGTCTAGCCTCACCCAGCCCAGCCCAGCCCAGCCCAGCCCAGCCTAGCCCGCTCATTTTACACAAGACAGCCCATCACAGCCAAGCCTTGCCTTTCTATTGCCTCGCACAGCCCAGCTCAGCCTGGCAATAAGCTGTCCTGCCCTGTCCCTATAGAGCCTTGCCCACTTACTAACTAGCCAGCCTCGCCTCGCCTCGCCTCGCTCGACTCACCTCGCCTCGCATTTGCTTTGCTTTGCCTTGCCTTGCCTTGCCTTGCCTTGCCTTGTCTTGCTTTGCCTAACCTAGCCTAGCCTAGCCTAGCTAAGTCTAGCTTAGCTAGCCCAGCACAGCCTCGCTTCGCCTTTGCCTCGCTTCGCCTGTGCCATGCCTCGCCTCGCTCGCCTAGCCTAGCCTTTGTCAAAAAAGAGTTTTAGAGCCGAACCCAGCCCAGCCCAGCCCAGCCCACCCCACTCATGTGCACAAGCTAGCCAAGCACAGCCAAGTCTCGCCTTTGCCTCGCCTCTCCCAGCCCAGCCAAGCCCAGCCTACCGAAACCTTGCCCTAGTACCATAGCAGTCTTAATACCATTTTAAGCTTCTCATAGCTTCTCATTTTTGACAAAAGCTTCTCTTAGGGTAGTAGGTTCATTTGGAGGATTTTTCAGGTAATTTTTTGACAAATACTTCTCATTAGCTATTAGGTTAATTTTATGGACGGTTCAGGCTGTTCAGTTTTACAAATGTTACTTCTCACTGTGTTTTAGGATCATTTTATGTTATATACAATGTAAACAGTAATGGTTATTCTGTACATGAGCCTTAAATGGCTTTAGGTTACTTATCATTGAAAAGTTTATTCATCTTTAGACATCTTGTATTAGTAACACAATTTGAATGTGTTAAATTTTCATTTATGACTGTATTTTTGTACAAATGTGATACAATCTGAAACTAGCAAGCTTTCAGGGTTAGGCACAAGTTGAGTGCCTTAGAGAAAGATAGCTAGTGGTTAGCATCGTATAAAGTGTATGCACGAAGATCATTAATTTGATAGTTTTTAGGTCAGTCTCAATACAACAGTTTTGGTTTTTTGGTCTTTTGACCATTTTTTGCTAAAATGTTGACATATTTGTAGGTCTGTAATCTCAATACTTGCTTTCGCTAATTTTTTCTGTCTTCCTTTCAAAACTCCCTCTGAATGTGCTTTATGGTAAGTCTGTCTTCAAGCTGGCTATGCCAAGCAGGCTTCCTAGATTAGGCACAAATTTAGTATCTTGTTAGCTGGTCTAAAATTGAGATATACGATGTACCCAGTAGACTGTCCAGTATAGTTATAGCCCAGTGTCCAGAGCTTTGTAGAGAGAAAGCAAGTGAGTGAGATTATATATCATAGTCATAGGACAAGAAGATTATTATTGTAAACATTAATGCCATTTGAATACACATGTAAGGACAGTTTAGGCCAATCATTTTTAACAAAAGCTTCTCATAAGGTAGTTGGATAATTAAAAGGACTGTTTCAGCCATCTATTTTTAATGAAAAATTGTCAAGACAAAACATTCTCTTGAGTTTAATCATCATTTTTTTAAATCAAATTTCATATAAATTATGAGTTTAAGTTTGTTTCATTTAAAGGACTGACCTAAAAACTAATTTTGCCAATCAATTGACAAAGTATATTGTTCAAGGATGTTAATGCTAGAAAGGAATTACTCATACACAAGACAATTCCATCTTAGTAGATGAATTTTTCGAGTTCAAAATCAAGCATTTCATGTAAAGAGTACCTAGAACAGTCGTGTCTATTGTTGTCTGTTTTGCACTTCAATTAATGTGTTTCCCTTTCTTGTAAGTATTATATGCAGTTAAAAACTAGGTCTTAACACTGGAAGGTTTTCCTGCTTATCTTTTGTTGAATATTTTGGTATATTTAAATATTTGACTTGCTAAATACAAATGGTAAAGTCTTAATATCCAATCCTCTGGACTGCACTATTCCCATGCATGTTGCCTTGCCTCGCCCAGCCCAGCCTAGCAAAACCCTGCCCCGCCCTGTCCCTCAAGGGTCAGCCCAGCCCTGCCCACTCACTCACACTAGCCAGCCGACTAAGTTTGTTTTGTTTCAATTTATTTCAGGTAAATAGAGACATTATTGAAGATACAAGTACTCGTCTGGAACATTCAACAAAGAATTCCAGTTGCCCATCACAAGGGACACCTTCGTAAATTGCCTCTTCCACACCTGGAGAAAGAAAAATGCACAACGTCCTTTCAGAAAGTTAGTGGGGTTTTTTATGTGAAAATAATGAACATTTGCTGAGCCTGCTGACATTGTTTCAACATAATTGTCACTTTGGCAGTTTAAGGTATGTGAGTTATCTCGGCTGTAACAACCGCATGCATTGAAGGAGTTTGAATTGCCTTGGCACAGTTGTTCACCACAATGTGACAGCCTGCTGTGTGCAAGACCCAGGTTTGTAGCTAAGACATCAAGATCACACTCTGTAACTATAAAAGATCCGAAATGGATTCATGAGTTCTTACTATGTTTTTCATAAAAGTTAATCTTTCTTTTCTTGATTGTCATCAAAGTTGTCTGAAGGTACAAGGCAATCTATGAGTAGATACTAATAGCAAGTTAGCCATGTCAGAATGAGACTCTAAAATACAACATCAAAGTATGTCAGAATTGATAATAGAATTAAAATAAGAATAAAAGTTGCAGGCATAAACAAATTAGAAAAAAGGCACTTAAAAGATTTGATTTTTATGTTCATGAAATTAACCCTTTGAGACCTGAGTAAATCAAATGGTTTCAGATGGAAAAAACGCCTCTACAGAAGTAACAAAGGAACATAACTCTGCTATAGATACATATATTGTGACAGCATTTGGTGGGAATCATTCCCCTGCATAAATATACATTCCTGCCAAGCTTCAATAAAATCTGATTAAACAGTACCAAGATATGGCTTCCAAGGGAAAGGTGTGACAAAGGGAAAAACACCACCACAACAATATCCATTCTCCCCCTATAGTGATGGGTAATTAGAATAATGGTTGATGGCATAGTATGCGATGTCTGATATCAAAACGTAAAATGATGTCATAAATTATGTATTCAACATAATTCAATTAGTAGGTGTTTCAATTAGCTACTGGTCAGGTAACTTTTGTAAGATTTTTTACGTCTACACAAAGAAGCAACACTATACAAAATTATTGGGTTAGACCCTCAAGGCATTCCTTTTGTTACTATAGAAATGATGAAGTACGAGCATGATATGGTAATTACATTTTTCGGATATCTATTGTTGTAAGGTTTCTTCACAATTTATTTTTTTTTAAATTCAAGAAAGACAAACTGAAACTAATAAGGTTTTGACGTCCGTCTTGGGACATTTTGAACCCTCTTGCTTTATTAAATTAGATATGGTAGATTCTGAGCAAAATATTACCCAACTTTAATTACATGATTTTTTCGATCACAAAATTAATCACTGAAAATCGAAATGGTTCGTAATAATGAAATACTTATAAGTTAATTCATATAAAAGAAAAAAGAAACAGGTAACACATGGAAACAAATTAGGTGATTTCCGAGACTGTATTCTGAAAGAGGTGTTGTTTTACTTTTGGTATCAGGTAATGTATTGGAATCAGACATTTAGATCACCCTTCATCTTACCTACACCCAATCGTGCTTTTTATGAAAAGCACATGAAAATGTTAGATGCAATGATGGTTAAATAACTGATCTGTCGTAGATACAAAAATGTACCTTCCTTCCATCAAGATACATACATGTTCTCCATTTCTTTGCAACATTATAGATGTGTATTTGATAAAATGTTTCTGATTTACATCTAAATATTAAAAAACTGTATATTTATAATATGTTGGGGGGTCTTTAGGTAGTCTAAGAGTGTCTTCTGTAAATAGTAGCCCAAGAAAAAATCATTTTGAATGCGATTCATTTTTTCAATGTAACAGATTGCTATTTTTTGTATGTTTTTATTTTGTAATAAAATCTTTTTTTTAGAAACAATCATTCTTTTATAAATAACAAATGTTTCTGCATTTTTGACTGCTCCTACCATGAACTTCAAGCAAAATGCATTCCTTTCAAGGAGAGAGTTTATAATTTCTACTCTATCCTGCATGCACCAATGATATTAGGTTTATATTTTGTAAATGTTTTGATTTAGTAAAACATTGTTTAAACTAAGGGCAACGCCAATAAAGTTATTGTCTTCCATCACATGTTATCTTCATTTTTCGTGGATGAATCATATTCATTATGATTGTCATGCATTTGATCAAATCATTGATCAAACTATAACAGGTTTCTATTGGAAAATGTTCTGGACAGTGCTTCGAATAGTCTAGGCTTTTTGATTGAAAGAATTTCCAACAGTTCCCGGGCTACTCCATAAATATTCCAGGTCGTGCTAAAATATGTGGAAGAAATAGTGATGAATTCCATCCTTTGAAGATATTCTGGACTATGTTGGAATTTAGTACTCTGGAATGTGATGTCTAGTACCGTGCTTCTGTGTGGGTTTTCTTGCTAGATACGAAATTAAAGCTTAATACTCCACGCAAATTTGTTGTGGAATTTAATAGATATTTGCATATGAACAGTGCCCTTTACATTTAAATACAGATTTTAAGTTGAACGATGAAGTTACTCTTGCCCTAAAATAGAACCTTTATACACGTAGCACATAGTTACTCATAGCAGGTGACAGCATGAGATGTTAAAATACATCTAGATATTTTAGATGATTGCATACCACATATATTTCACTCAATATGGTGTTATGAAAGTGGTTCAATCAATGAGTCTGTCCTGCAGCAGGCGATGAAATGTGCGGCATACCTCATGATCCCGAAAAGACTTGGGAGTATGATGGGTCCAGAAACAAAAATACACTTTTACTGGACTCGTGTATAATCCGGGGGGAGAAAGGATGACTTGAGTACTTTCAAGTATCTTTATACATTTAATTAAATAGAAACGTTAGCTGCATGTATTCAAAACTAAAAACCAAACACGGAAAAATATCAAAGGTGTCAAATTCCAGCAAAGCCCCGAACATTTTTTGGTTTAACTGTGAAACGATGGAACAATCTGCATGGAATAAATTTCAGTCTAGCCAAAAGCATTGGAACTAACTTACTAGTAAGCATTTCTGGGCTTGGCCAGATCCTTTTCAACAAGAAACATTTTCCATCAGAAACATTTTTCATCAGGACACGACATATTTGCCAGAATACACTAGAATGCGTTTAATGTGTGATAAAACAGACTACAGTAGAGATGTTTACAATGAACAAAATCCTTTCAGGAAAATTGAAGATGACATTAGTAGAATACACTAACTCTCTCATTCTGCGCATAGTCAAGCCGGTAGACTTAAATGAATGAAAATAATTATTTCTGCAATTTGCTTATACATTTTTTAGCTCACTGAATATTTATTCTGCTCAAGATAAGAATATAGACATCGATACTAGGCTAATATTAAAGGATATTTTTAACACCCTAACAAATCTTGAAACTTGGTCAGAATGTGTGCTTTGATCTTTGTCCTGTATTGTAATATAGGGACCCAGTCTTGGACAATCGTACCTCAGGTGAAGTAAAGACAATAAAATAAGAAGAAATAGTACTGACTTCAAAACGGATTCTTATGGACTGAATTTTTAACGAAAGGCATGCATAGGCTACCTAACACACACAACTGAAAACACCAATATGAAAATGTTATAATTTTTATTTTATATTAAGATGTCAAATCAGAAACATTTTATCAAATACATCTAAAAGTTTGCAAAGAACTTGGGTCTAAAAGTATATATCTTTCTGAAAAGAAGGTTATAATCTACGCTAGATAAGTAATTTATCTATTGCGTCTAACCTTTTCATGTCCTTTTCAGCTCACCTTGCACAAATTGTCGGGGTGAGCTATTATGACCAAACACTGTCCGACAACAGTCATACGTTGTCCATCCATCCTCTATTTCTTTCATTTTTCTTAAACAACAGGGCCAATTTTGAAGAAACTGAACTTTAACATGAAGCTCTATCTATTAAGTTGAACAAAGAATTCCATTTCATGTAGAACTCTGGTTGTTATGGCAACAAATGGGAAAAATAATTTTATTTGAAACCACAATATCTAGATAAGATATTTAGCATGTAGCATTGCCTTGTGGACTTGCACCAAGATTGTCCAAATCTTGACCGTACAATGAAAATTGACCCTTTCTGCTTTTGTTGATGTTGTTTTATTGCCAAAGATAGTCAGGTGAGCGATATAGGACCATCTTGGCCCTCCTGTTATAAAAAAAGCACACGAGGGTATAGATATAAGTGTGATGTAAATGCCTTATTAAGACAAACAAAATCTGATTTATTTTGTGGCGCCTTTGATGCCTCCCATTAATTCTATTCTTGTCCTCTTTGTATACACTCTAGGGAACTGCATTCTTTTATTTCCATGCGATACCTTTTTTGTTGCTACATACCATGTCACCAGCAATTATGAACCAATTCCATTTTCAGTGTTAGATAAGTAACTAGGTTGTAATGGTGTGATTATAGTAAAAATCTTAAGACTAGCTTTCAGTTATATCTACCTTAAAATCTTACAAATATCTAGTATAATTTACTCAAATGGGTGGGGGGGGGGGCGGGGGCGGTAAAAAAGTTTTGATGCAGACATCATTTTTAGTTTCAAGATATGTTTTTTTTCAATTTTGCCAGAATTAATCATGAATACACCAAATGGTATTCAAAAAATGAAATTACTATATCATGTTCGTACTTTATCATCTCCATAGTAACAAAAGGAATGTCTTGAGGGTGCAACTCAATGATTTTGGATATTGTTGCTTCTTTGTGTGGTTACAAAAGAATCTTACCAAAAATAACCTGAACAGTAGCTATTCATTGAAACACCTACTTATTGCAATTATGTTGAAGACATAACTTATGATATCGTTTATTGATTTGATATCAGACATCGCACACTATGCCATCAACCAGTATTCTAATTACCCATCACTATAGGGGGAGAATGGATATTGTTGTGGTGGTGTTTTTCCCTTTGTCACACCTTTCCCTTGGAAGCCATATCTAGGTACTGTTTAATCAGATTTTATTGAAGCTTGGCAGGAATGTATATTTATGCAGGGGAATGATTCCCACCAAATGCTGTCACAGTATATGTATCTATAGCAGAGTTATGTTCCTTTGTTACTTCTGTAGAGGCGTTTTTTCCATCTGAAACCGTTTGATTTACTCAGGTCTCAAAGGGTTAATTTCATGAACATAAAAATCAAATCTTTTAAGTGCCTTTTTTCTAATTTGTTTATGCCTGCAACTTATTTTCTTATTTTAATTCTATTATCAATTCTGACATACTTTGATGTTGTATTTTAGAGTCTCATTCTGACATCGCCATATTGGGAGAAGGGATATTGTTTTGATGTTGTTGGCGCCAGATATTATGAAATTTTACCAGGACGAGCTTTTCTAATTGTCCATCTGACCGGGTGAAAATTCACCCTTCTGGGCACTTGATTTCGCATTATCTTATTTAGGGAAAAAATTTAAAAACCACAAAGCCCACAGGCAGAGCATAATTATTTGGATTGTTACTAAACATGGTATAGAAGACCTCTACAAATTATGTTTAAATAATGACCCCTTATATTATTGGCAATTGATATACTGGTGAGCGATATAGGGCCATCTTGTTAGTAATCCCCTTATGTGTAATTTACTGGAATGGATTTCTCAGGGGATGCAACGCAAGATGGAGTTTGATTCGTTTTATTTGAGTGTTTTGGAGTCTGATTCTAAAGCGACAGGCCGGATGTTACATGTAACATTTTATTTCTGTATATCCCGAGTGTCGTCTCTCGTTGTATGCAATTTCTTCAGTACTTTTAGAATTATGCTCAGGACAGAAACTGCAACAGAAAGACATGCTATATTTCAGAAAGAGTGTCTCATATTCATTATCTAGCATAAAAGAAGAAAAGTAACACAGTCTATTTAAAACAAATGTTCTGTATATGTTGAATATTGTAGCAAAGGACAGACGGACAGACAGAAACTTTGAATTTGAAACATTTTCACAAGTTTTCCACATTTTGAAAGACTGCTCACTATATTTACTGTATTTTAAGGTGTATGTGCTCCCCAAGCAATCTATTGTGCCAAGTTGAAACTTGCCAAGATGGGATTATGAAGTGATGTACAAGATTGTTAAGGAGATGGTTTCCAGATGGTTAGCAGAGCATATTCTCAACTCCTTGTGGAATGCATCATGATCCTTCCGTTGTGATATGCCGTATTGTGGGATATCACTAAGTTAAAGGACTAGCCAAATTGCTTTTTAATTGTCAAATTTGACAAATTTAGAGCTTTTTGGTCTTTAAATGAAATTCTGAAGTTATCTTGTTTAAACTTGCTGTAAATGTTTGTACTTTCAAGTTCGATAACTAGCCAAATTGCCAATTTACAGTTGTCCAATCTCTCACTTCCACCATGGTTAACTAATCTTTCTAGTTGCCTACATAATATCTCGGCAACATTTGAAAAAGTCACTTGGGAGTTATTGCCCTTAACTGCCAAATAAACTAACTTTCAATCAAATGTCTGAACTCTGAAGTAAACTTTGTGTGAATGTTTATCAGCACAATGTCTCGACCAAATTGGATAACCAGCCAGATTGCTATAGTCAGTCCAGAGTTATCATTTTTAATGTGACGTAGGCCATAAAACTTGACAGGCGTATTTTGTGACAGTTTGACAATTTGTTATCATTCAGAAATGAAATCACTTAGCAATCAGTAGAACCACATTTACACAACTTCTCATGCTGACTTACATTTCTGTAGAAGTGTCAAGCCTGTAGATTAATTCTTTAAAATTTGACCAGTTGGATGGATCAACAGCTGAAAATCTTTATCTGTTAAAATAGGCATCTTTTTAAAATAACTAAATATGTCAGTTTACAGCGAAACCTTTACATACAATGACCTTTGGATTTCCAGTTACAGTAATTGATTGAAACAATGAAACACTTATTACACTGATTCCCTTTTGTCTTTGTATTTTCAGATATGTAACATCACTGAAGTATGGTGGACTAACAGGGTGCCAGTTGAAACAAAGTTCTGACAAATATGATATTTTTGAATTATTTGTCAAATTCAACAATTATACTATTATACTGTGTTTAATAGAAAGTGGTATGTGCATAAAAGATACGCACCACTTTTCTAAGTATGCAGTTGAAAGATTGTATACAACTTTAATGAAAGCTCTTGTTTAACTTGGGTCTTCAGATTATCAGTTTGACACCATTTTCCAGTCTTGCTTTTTAGCCATTAGGATCGCTCATTGTCTGTAGTACGTCATCCGTCAGTCCGTCCATCACTTCCTTCAAACACCATCTCCGAAACTTAATGGTGATGGAATTTGACAGGGATGTTCCTTGTGTGAAGCTCTCTAAGTCTGGAACGCCCAGAGCTTAGATATTTGACATGTAGCATTGTCTACAGGGACTCTACTAAGGGTGTTGAAATCAACAATAAATCATACTGGACTAAGAACATCTTCTTAATAAAAAGTCGAATGTGCATAAAAGAAACTCTACTTTTCTAAGATAGTACACAATTATCATTTTCACACTACATATCCCAAGGCATTTTCCAGACTTGATTTTTATGCCCCCAAAGGCCATCAGCTCTTGTTAAATCTATTCCTTCAAAATAATAATAAGATTTATTAACTATAAAATTGGCCATTTAGTTAAAAAATATTTGGTTTGAAAACGATCGAGGCCAGGTGGTCCTAATAGCAGAACTTTACTATGACCAATTGTAGCCAGGTGAACAATATAGAGCAATCTTTGTCCTCTTGTCCAAAAGGAACAACAGTTGTAAAGTCAATAAACTTGACATCATTGCATTGACCTCTTTCTAAAAATAGAAATAAATGCCCTTGTCCACTGCATGCAAAGTCAAGTGTTTCTAAAACAGAATAATATTTGGATGAACCACTTGTTGGAAAGTCATCAAACTTCTGTAATGATGCAAGGGAATCAACCCAATTTTGTTTCATTAAATCTCAGACAAGTGTGATATCCTATAAGTGTGTACTTTCATCTGTTCAGTTTACAGTTGCCAACCAATAGAGACCATTGAGGACTATAAGTTTGATTGTTTCTGCCTGCATGCTTCCTGGCTGGAACTTCTAAATGCATATAACAATTTGCAAATAAAATTACGCAGTTGTTCCACAGAACACAAAGGTGTGGTAAGTACCACACACACGGTTAGCTTTAATGTCATGGTCACACTTTTGGCTTAAAATCTGTAACGTAGAGCGTCATATCAATACTGCGTGTCCAGGTGGTAACTTTTACAGTAACATGCAGAGACTGATTTTGAAATAATTTCATGCAACTGTTGCCAATAACCAAGGGTGTGTCATGCATCACATCTAGAGTGATACGTGGTTATATACCAGTTATTCGTGACTTGCAATAAATGATTTTGAAATATCTTCACAGTTATTCGTTATCCACACCACAAGGTTTGCCATTCACAACAACCAAGGGCTACTTTGTAGGCCAAGGTCACACTATGGCTCAAACTTGAAAGGGTTTCGTTCTGGTATTTTGTGACTAGGCTGTCACTTCTACATGCACTAAGGTCACATTTCATGGGTAACCAGATTTGAATTATAGCATGCCAACCTCACACTTCCTTATAATCCACCTACTAAGAGAAGTGTGTAAATAAAATGTATTTGTCTTGAGGTAAGTTCTAAAAGTTGCAATGCAGAATATAAAATTTAAATGAAACAAAAATCTAGAAAACGAAAGACAATGTGTACCCCCTCCCCCATAATTCTAGTATGCCCCCGCCCCATGTCTCTATGTCCTGTGTACATGTATTACTATTGTAAATAGGGTCTATGAAAAGAGCACACTTGTATATTAAAGGGGTAAACTTCTATGTATAGTAAGTACACATTGTATATGTTATTAGGATGACTCTAGTGTTGACTGCAATACTGTCTTATGTTATATGAAACAAAGAAATATTTGCACCCGATTTTAACAATAAAATGATTTTCCGTTTAATGATCTCTTGACATATAAAACCTATAGCATAGGTAGCTTGATAACCATATAACAGTTTGGTTCATAAACCCAACCCAAAAGCCCAGCCCAAGAGTCCAGCCAAAGTTTTGAGAGCGGCTACGTAGCCGGGTCTGTTTCATTATTGTTGATCTGATTGTCACATTTTTTTTCAAAATAATTCCTTGAAAAAAATGGTTATTGTCTAACAAACTCGCAAAATTGGATCATATAGCTGAGAGAGAAGCGGACAGGTTTGTTCCGTGAAAATATACGATATATTTTCTTTATAATCATCAAGTATTCAAGGTAACATATTTTCAAATACTTCACCTTTAGCATCATGGATGTTTGTAATTTTGGCTGACTCTTACTTCTATTACTTGACAAGCTAACTGACAATACGCGCATCTTATTTAGTATTGATTGGTTCGCAATACATGAATTAGTCTACACAAATCAGCAAATACCTAGATATCTAAGGTATGGTTATGTGATGCTACATGTACCACGTAGACGACACCCAACTTTATTGAGAAAACACTAAACGTGCATTGTTCGACTAACACTAAATCGAAATAGTATGCATACGTCTGTAGTTCTTTTGTGAACGTGTACAAAACTTACGTACCAAGGAACGTAATTCTGATAAACTTGTTATGATTTTAGAGCGACCCATTTCGTGGTTATCTGCCTTCCCATCACGATTAATAGAATATAAGCAACTACAGTATTTGAAATACATTTTCTTTGAAGAGATCGACAGATTTAACATTAAATCTCGCAAAAAGATTTCTAAAGATGTATTTCCACAAAACTGCGGAAACATCAGTATTCTTATTGTAAATGCGTATCTAGACTATACCACGTTACATTAAGTTATTAAAAATTCTCATTTGATGATGCCATATCTGTCTGGTGATCTTTTACACTGATCGAGATTAAACATTTTGGTCTCTCTAGTTCTTGAATATGAAATTTTGCGAGCCCAATGGTTACAGCGCTCGTTCCGAAACTTCACGTTTTCGATCCAACATGAAGGTTATCCTGTGAAAAAATACCTCATATGTCTTAGTCGAGCCATCTGTAAGTGGGTACCAGTAATGTAAATTGCTAGCTCTGTATCAGACAAGGGTTTGGTTCGATCACTAGTCTGTTATCAGCAGGAATGAACTTTTTTCATGTACAACATTCTCGCGTTTATTGAAAGTTTTATAGGAAAACACTTCAGTCCACCATCTAGCAAATCTCTGTTAAAAGTCTACCTTACATTAATGGCTTGTATTTGAATATCTTTGATATGGTTATGTGCTACGTACGACGTAAAATGCACTGCCCAACTTTAACGAGAGCATTTTAAGTATGCGTTGTTCGGCTAGCACTCACAAATTGATTTTTATAGACATATTTCTTCAGACTCCCTAATAATCTATTTGCTTATTGCTCCTGCATATCTAGACTTTTACTACTGATACTTTACACTCAGATATCAAAATGTCCATGTCTTTAGAAAAATGTATATAACTGAACGGAACATTTTTGTGCTGTCTAGTTCTTGAATATGAATTATGGTAGCCTAGAGGTTTCGACGCTCATTTCGGAAACTATATGTTTGATCCGACATCAAGGTCATCCGGCATAAAAGTACCTCAAGGACCAGTACCAGTAATGAATATATTGCCAACTCTTTCTCCGATAAGGGTTTAGTTCGATCACTGGCATGTTCTGTGAGCGGTATGTATGCATTAAAAGAAATTGTTTCGCAATGAAGGTAAATCAAAATTTAGATAATATTATGGGCATAGAAGAAACTCGCCACTGTACTAATGAAGCAACATTGACTAAACATGATCCAGTTTGAAACATATAAAAGTTATAACAATCCTAGTGACACGTTGTTCTATTCGTCAAGCTGACTGCAAACGACTTGATTTCTAGTAATGAGACACTAAAGCTCTTTTTCTTTTCACACATTAAGATGAATCTATTTACCCAATACCTCAATGAGAAAATGAGCTGAATTTTCAAAACTCCATATTGATTAAGTGCATACTAATTGGCTCACAAGCACTGCAAATATCAGTACAAGAACATTTTAAGACCACTCGAACCCATATGATATCCTGTGCGCACTGTGTGAAGGGTACTCGAGTTGCAGCTGATTGGGTAATATTCACACGAATACTGTTTGTTGAAGCATTTATAAGTGCAGTTGATATTTATTTACAGCTACCGAATAATGATTCTTTGCGGCATTTAAAGAACTTTCTGTTGTCATTAACTGTCAATTAAGAGAGAATCGACTCTCGTTACACTCGGAATTAATCATTAGATAGGATCCAAATCTGCGACAGAAAAACGGTTTAATTGCATGACTGTTTTGGTTAATTATGCCTTTCAAAATCTGGTGTTGAAAACTAAATCTGTTTGATCTTGAAGACATCGATACCTCTTGTTTTGCAAATTTATTACGCGATTTGACATATACATTGCCCTATCAACCTTGCTGAGCGGAACTGGGTTCGATTCTCTATCAGCCCATCTGTGGTATGTCTATGGACAAAAAAATCGAAGACTGATTTTAAGATAGTTCTTTTACATTTCTCTCATTTTGTATATACAATGAATTTATAGATAAAGTTGTCACATGTACTTTAGTCCACCCGACAGCAAGTGGGCACCAGTGGAGAAAAATCACTGGTTCTCTCCAATAAGCGATTGGACCCATCACAGATGGTGTCCCAGCAGCGATTAATGTAAGCTGAAAGACTAGAAGCGACTTAAATTATCATCAGTAATAATTATTTACATGTTCGGCAAGTAGTTTGATGAATATTTACTAATACATAATATTTTTACAAAATTAGGTACGCGTTTCAGCCAAGGCATTTATTTCATTGACTGGGAGTTGATGGCCAGACTTTAACTATCACGTGATTGTTTGAGTGTTTTAATTACTATGTGGGCTATATCGTAGATATACCTGCAGTGTATTTAATAAAGTTCAAAATGTTACTTTGGTCAAATAAAAATTGCTAGTGTCGTTCTGCTGTCATATTTTAACGTATTATTTTCGTCACTGTGCAGGGCTATAGTCTATAGGTAAACATCATAATCGCTTAAACCCATATTTTACATCGATTGTAGCTGAAGTTTGAAAAAGTTTTATTTCTACTTTCAATGACTGCATCCCGTGAATCTTCAATT
>JAFMSR010002275.1:0-24971 GCA_022818135.1 Saxidomus purpurata
CTAGATGTGCGAATTAATTCCTACTAAATTGTTATTCTCGATTGCTTATCAAGTTCTTACAACTTATATTAATCGCCAGATCGACACTCACACCAGATGGAATCAATCGAGAGAGAGTGAGGTAATGTGTAATTACATGTGTCTTGTCTTAAAACTCTACCAGTATTTGACGCTGGCGGGGATCGATCCTGAGGCGAACGAGTTACCACTGCACCAAGGCGGCTACTTTAAGAATTTTATTTATTGAGTCAAAACCTTAATTCAACTTCATCGGGCAGCATAATAGCGGAAACCTACAGTCGCTAGAAGCACTGTTGTCACAAAAAATGTAATATCAGGATTTTCTAGTTTGCCGTAAAACTATTATCCGCAAGCACTTACCTGGTTCAAATTAAATGAAGTTTTATTCTGTTCTTGTGATTTGCTAGGCAGCTACTTTGGGTTTATGATACTTAAGCCTTTGGTTTAAAAGAAGCAGCATCATATAGATTATATAGTCTCACTTGAGTCGAAGAGGTAAAAAAAGATGTGTTTTGTTTTGTTATCAATTTTCAATAAAGAAACATTATTTTTATCATAAATCTTGAGTTTTGAATATCGCACATATCTGTTAATGGTCTGTTTTATTGCTAATTTCTCAGGAACAATAAACACTGATCTTCGAAGTAATAAATATACATTAGAAAAGCGCTAACCTACGGTGTTATTGTTAAACAATATGTTGGTGATGTCTTTCAAATAAGAAAAAATAGGCAAAATCAATTTTAAAAACATTAACAAAGCCAGTATATGAGCGGCTCATGAAATATAAAACTATATGTTAATCAACGTACATCACAAAATATACTAAGAAACATTTAACGAATTTTCGGTCGTTCTTTTTTTTAAGCAAGCAATTCCATCATAATTTGAAGCTCGGAAAAGTTAGTCGAATTCTAGAGTAAAGATAATTAAACGCCTTTTTATTCTAACGCGAATAAAACAATGCACGAGATTCCCGTGTTTATCGTACCAAATACGTTGCAAAGTAATTATTTTTATCAGTGGAGTTTGTCTTATCTTAATAGTTTTGTATTTTAAAAATAAGCTAAAAGTTAACTTCAGCATAAATATGTAAATTTTGTTTATTTGTAAGATTGTTTTTACGATATGGGGTACATTTTCACACGCTCTTATTTTAATGAACCTTCTCGGTACAACTGTGCATGTGAAGAAGTAGTTTTAGACAATACCAGACAGTGAAAGTTTTTTTTCACTGTTTCAAAATTATATTGTGCATAACAGTAATCGTGTGTTCAAAGAAAGTTATACGAAAGTAAGCTATTGTGTTTTGGAGATTTGCAATTAAAACAAAACTTGCTTTATGTTGTAGATTCTACTTTGGATAAGAATTTATAATTCTGTGCATATGCACGTTGAGATAATCCGGGATCTACCGTTCGATAGCATGCATCCGTTTTGAAAGTTTATAATTTCATATTAAACGTAGATGCCACTATTTATAAAGCAAAAAATTCACAAACGTTTTCAAATTCATACACTTCCAACATAAATAATTGAGCTATGCCTTTTTTATCCTATTAAAATGCAGTTTCCCAAAGTCTGGCCATGCGTTTGTTCTAAATAAAGATAAAAAAATGCAATTAATTCTTGTTTAAAACTGCTAGCTTTTATTAAAATAAAAATGTAATTAGGATTTTTGAGGTTTTTAGATGAATGTCAGAAAAAGAGCGAAGGAAACCAGCGTGAAATATTTTAAACGGTAGCGATCCGGCACTTATGTATCTGTCACCTCGAATCTCCCCATGTGTCAATTACAGACACATTTGGCTTGATTTACACATTTTTTGTGTAATTAAAGGTACAATATATGTTGTCACATAGATTGTCGAGGTAATATGACATGATGTAACCTCTCGCTTGACAGGTCAGAGGTCAACTAATTTGTTCTAGAAGTTTTGTAAAGATGTTAATTTAACAATGATTCAAATTAAGACTTTATATCGGCGTTTTCATTGAGAACGGCACAGGAAAGATTGAAAATGACATTGAAAGCCCGCACAGTAGCAATCAAACAACTACGTCAACTAAACTCCTATTAGGGCCTGGAAGTCAGTGGTTCGCATCCCATCGATGATATTTGATTTCGATTTTAACAATTCTTTATTTCGTTAGGAGCACTGGTCAGAATTGCAGGAAACAGTCACCCACAGGTAGTTATCATAAATTACTATGATTTCAGTGAACATAATTTGGCTAAACTGAACTTTACTATGCAACAGACGGGGCGGACAAAAATACGTTAATCAGTGTTTACAGGAGTATATTTGTTAAATGAACTATTCGTGCGTTTATTCAATAATGAGCCAAGATCCGTGTAGAGATAATAAGTTAATTGAAACATCACCTGATAAAGACTGATCTATTCACCTTGAATGGGTTTAGGACCGATTAAGCGCCATTGACAGCGATTAAATCTATCAATCTACGAAATGGATGATTGCATATATTGTGCCGTGTCATTAAAGTAAATAAATATAGACTCGTTATTAAAACGGGTTGAAAGATAAAACATGAAAAAAAGTGAAAAGAAAATGGAAAATCGTTGTCAGTAATTTTTTCTCACGTCAGCTTTTGCATACATTTTAGTGACTTCAAAATTGACAGCTGTCAATGTGAACCCATTAGTATAAATCATAAATACAATATGTATATGAATATAAGCCTGATCAAACATATGTTGAGAACTTTAGCAGCTGTTAGTTAAGAAAAAAACATCTCCAGGGCTGGGAAAGGGCAAGGTTTTTGGGGTCACATAATTCGCGCCAGCTCAGAGATAAACCTCATATCATAAAAATATTGTCAGTCGCATTTTCTCCCCTTCTCTCAAATATCTTCATCTGTGATAATTTGAGAAAAATAGGGGGTGAATTTTATGCCACTTTTTTATATAGGAAGTGCACTTGATAATTGTTCATTTTGCCCTATTTTAAGAGAAAAAACATTGAAGTTTGTGTCCTTTGAGAGTAAATTTTGTATCTTAAATAAAAAAGGTAGCTTTACATATTTCCATAGCTAAAAATGAAGCCTGACTTAGAAACTCGATAACAACGCTAGCATATTTTCAGGGGAGACAATAATTCTACATCTAAGCCAGCGAGTTGCTTACGAAAAGCTGGCAATGTTAATCGTGCCTTTTCACGCAATGGAACATAAAACATGTTTTACTAGTGCTACTACATAAAATGTATCCTGTATAATTGTGCGAAAGAAGCTGAAACACACAAAGAAGTACAAAGAGATCCCAAATACAGTCTACCTCCGCGTGTGTCGAGTGGTTAGAGAGTCGCTGACTTGAAATAAGTAAGCTCTGATTCATTTTGGATCTTCGGTTCGAGCCCTGCTACCGACCATGACTCTTTATGTGAGAAAGTTGGCTTCTTACGGAGGCTTTTCCTTCACCTGGAGCGATAGTTGGGTAAAACTGTCCGCCTGTTCAAATCACTGAAACACGGTTGAAACTTGCCATTATTAACTACCTTTTTGGCGTCGTATGAATTATCGGACGTTCATCTATCAATTATGAAAAATTAAGAGAAGGTATCTATTACTGTAGTGTAACTTTTGACAATGAATTTAAATTATATCCTCGTTTATCATTAAACAGATACTCTGTTATTAAAAGCAAAGAACATAATAGTAAAGAATGATTCAGAATATTGTAAATGTCATTCGGAAGGAGAAAGAAAAACAAGATATGTCTCCGGCTTTAAAAAGAGCCGGAACTTGCAAATAAATTACCACTGTGCAGTGACATTTTTCTGCACCATGTCTCTTTACCATCTACTCGGTATACAGAACGTTTTATAATGACTGGAGATCCAGTATTGCACGAGCATATCGTGTTTCGCGTGCATGATTTACGACCTAACAAGCGTTGATTTATAAGGAAATTCAATCCAGATAATGGAGCTGTACTGAATGTATGATATTTTGTATGTTCTGCGCAGTTAGGCAGTGTATTGAATTATATAAATAAACACAATTATTTTTAATATGTTATGGTATATATTTCATATATAAATAAATGAATACCTGGTGATAGGAGCTTCTAACGGATAGAACATGTATTATGACGTCATCGTCCATGCAGGATATAGCATATTAAAATGTACCCGAGTTAGCACATCAGTATTTCCAAAAAAATGTTGAAGAACGTTTTCATATTAGCTTGGTAAATTTTTGTTAATAGTATGAGTTGATGTTGTTTTCTGTCGCCGTCATGCTTAGGTCAATAAGTATGAACAAACCGATTCTCTAAGTTTTTGTACCAAGGCGTTAAAGTAATGTTCAGCCATTTCTGAACAAGAGTGCAATAAAATTATGATTATTTTGTGTTTGAAAGTAATACACTCTTTTATACGCGATATTGTATGTGCTCATAAAACAACCCAATATTGTTGTTGTAACATTGTTATTTTAGGTATGCATAAAATTAGAATAAACACTTTCTATAGAACTAAGAATATCACATGTTAATATTTTGTTTTCAAACTTATAACCATGCTTGGATGGGGTAACAATGTTTGAGATAAGTTACTTTATGTTTTAGTAACACACAAAAATCTTTATTGAGTAAAGTGACACACGTACAACGATATAATAGCGTTTGTGTCAATGTTAATCAACATTTGTGTCAATAGCTGTCCATATACGTGTCAGTAGCAATCAGCATTTGTGTCAATATCAATAAGCATTTGCAGTTTGAGTTTCCGTCTGTTTATACCTGCATATATACACCCCCTACCATTTAGCAGGCCACTTTTGAATAAATGAGCATAACTGTTTTGGTGCCCCGTGTTATTTAATTACCACTTCTCCCTTTTCAGTGTTATGCAAATGTACAATACAGACATAATAATAATATGGCAACTTGAAAAAAATGTTGAATTGAACTAAATTATAACATTGATGTTCTTTTATGTTTTCATATAAACATGGGGAGAACTTGCAGTTACTTCCAGACCGATCAGTCTCGCTGAGAAAATTGATTAGATAAAACTAAAATCCAATTTTATCACCCTAATGAAGGCATTTTCTCATTACTACTCGCTAGCATTGCATTTTCTACATGACTTCGAGTGTGGCTTTGATCGAACTTTTCAATTTGAACTAATCTGATAAAGTTTCGGGAGAAGTTGATCGTAAAATCAATTTCGTATTTTATTCCTTTAAGGAACAGATGTTATGTAGTGTCACGTTTTGTCAAAAGGTTATCCGGCTATAATAAGTTTTGTTATAATACGACCTTATTGTTATTGTGCTATTCGAAAACAATTTGTCGCTGTGAAGGTTTGATAGTGTGTACCCCCCTTGTTTTAAAAAAAAGACACCGAACCACTACAGTAATGAGAAACAAGCCAACTTCTGTATCATATATCCCCCTTACTGCCTAATTGACCTATATCACGGAAATGATACAGTTACTTTAATTAACTATACTTAAGGTGACAGACCTCTATTGAGCAGGTTATTTAGTGTCTTAAGGCCATAAATATCTTAATCAGATTGATATTCTAACTGATGCGCACCCGACCACTTCCGGTATATGAAATATAAGCCTCGTACCAGTAGGTCCGCCGGAGATAACATTTATTGCACAATGTCATACAAATACTACAGGACTTCTTCGTATCGTCTTTCACTTGATAAATGCAGAATTATGTGATTAATGAATGTATATATCAAATAGCATACAAGAAACAATTTTACATAAATTTTAGCGTTTTTGCTTGTAAAAAAGATTATCAGTTTTTATTTAATATTACGGTATACGATTTAATCATAAATCAGTTCATTCCATTCATGATGTCAACAACAAATATAATTAAAGTTGAATTAAGGTAACAAAATGATAAATACAGTAATACTATAGAGGTTACTTAAAGACCAAACAAATCGTCGAATTTCATATTACATTATAGATTCTATATTTTGAAAGACACGCATTTCAAAGACAGTTCAGATTGGGTCTCGGAGTAACTTCTCTCTTTGCACACTGCTCTCTAGAAATGACTTAAATAAAGTTTCTGATATTAATAATCATTTAATTCAGTTACATACGAAGTTGCATTCTACAGTAATTTATTCGTGTGGTTAACTTTGCCGCTTTGATATACATGTAGCTAAACCAGATCCGTTAAGGGCAAATACTGAACGACGCACATGTTGTGTCAAATTTCATCTTAGGAATTTTTATGTGCCACGGTATAAGGCCAATAGGTAATACTTGTTTTCTTTCTGAACTGTTGTTGAACTGATATCGAATCAAAGTAAAATCTCAGTGTTAATGATGAAATATATAAAACTCTTAACATATCGTGTAGTATTGACATATATGACTGAAACGGAAAGAAGAAAAGGTGTTAAAGTCAAACGTGATTAAGATAAGAGGCTTAGAAGCTAATACAATTTGACATTTGTTATTGCAGTATTTATAGATTTTTAATAGATTGTAGAACAAAACATAACAATTTGCTACAAGCTGTTTTTAACTCGACTTTCGTACAGTACCTAGCCATTTTACATTTCAAATTCAGAGCATTATCTACACGCAACATGCATATTTTATTAAGACTTACATACATATATAGTACATCGTCTACAACACATCGATACAATGACAACATGCTATGTTACAGTTCGAAAAGTACTGAGAGCTATTTCACTTTTCATGTACCACACTTTCCGGTGAAGTTTTGCATGCAAGGACCTTCCTCTACATGTATATATATGACTTTGAAACTCATTTTAAGTTTTTTTTCAGGTCATTCAGTACTCTTAGAGGGTTGAAGTCCCCTAATTGGACCAATAATTGTAGATTGAATATTTGCTTGCAAATTGCCGTTACTCTGAAACTAATGTGATTTTAGTGGGTACTGTTGAAAGATACACAGGTCGTCAAGGTCAATGGATACCGTCATAGCATTAAAGACTCTCAAAAGTATCGCATCTGGCAAAATTATCCATCTTTCTGGATCTTTCTAAATATAGAATATAATCTATAATCATGGTTATATGAAATTAGGCGTTTTGTTTCTGTAACCGAAGACAATGCAGATATTAAACTGCGACTTAGTTTATACTAATTTATTTATAGAGCTTGTAGGTTATCGAGTCACTCTCGAGTTGACACAAGTCTTTGACTGAGGAAGGCACGCACGCTGATTTGCATTTTGACAAAATGATGCCCAAAAGCATATTAAACGAATTTCTATTGAAATAAACAACATAATTATAGGTATTTCATTGAAACTATATTCACAGTCCGTTTTTAGGAAAGTAACACACACAAGTTCCTGATCGGGAAAAATGAGTTCCAAAAAGGTGTGCCTTTGTTTTCTGTGATTTTTACTATTTTTGAAAGCCTATATATTTGGTATCAAAATTGAGATTGTTTAACAACATGGCGAAATTTTAGATTTTGCATTCAATTGAAATACATATATAGTGTGCCAATATTACACATAGTCCGTTAAATTTTGAAAATTAAAACAAAGCACAACTTTCTTTTGGAACTGAGTGTATATATAATTTTAAACGATACTGCCATGGAGTCCAGGCTGCAGTAAGTTTTGTAAGAAAACAGCCACGACTGTAGTATCTTAAAATCTAATGCTTATACTGAATACTGAATTCTGTTACATAGATTTCCGTTAACATGATATCTTGTAGACAGCGTGGTTGATTAGATGTAAGCTTTCCGGTCTTACTCTTTTCTACTTTTATCTGTTACTGAACTATTCTGTTTTTAACGCGCCTGCTTCATTTCTTCGATTTTATTTTTATACAGGAAAAAGTTAAACCGTGATGCTGGTAGCCCGGATGTTATATAAGCTATACTCATCTTTGCTATGAAGCTTTGAGTGTCAAGTTTAAATCAAATATGTCCTAGCTAGTGAATGTCCCCATACAAGAAAGCGCGCCTCACTCAGCATTATCAAATGCTAAATTTTTCTAACAATTTTCTGTATAAATGTTTTTTTAAAAATCTATTGAACACTAAAAAGATAAAAGTTTGCCTGATCAGAGATGTGGTCTGTTCAATCGAATAATAACTTTCAAAGCAATAAAGTCTGCACTTGATTATTTTTTTTTTGATTGGTGAAACCCTCTTGATCTTTTGGCCATTTATATTTTAACATTTTATGACGCTGGTATAATTATGATATATATCATTTATACTAAATTTTTGTGATTATATTCGATACTTGAGAGGTTGTAAAACCAGTCTCTAACATCCTATCATTTTAGCCTGTCAAATAGGTACCCGTCAAAACGATAAAAGCAAATCTCCCCGATTATCCTATCTTTACTTTTACCTTGTATATGACCTCTTCAGCATAAGTAATGATCCTGCAAGCGACACTTTTAAACTATCGATTACCTTTTCACAGAGATAAAGTTTCCTTATTTGAACACCTGTGATTTGTCACAAATAGAAAACGCTCTATAGGCAACTATTTTTGCATCGTGACTGTCGTTCCGGACAAATAAGACACATAAATCTTTAAAGTTTCGAGTTAATTTCATTCAATAAAACCATGCGGTTTGATTTAATTTCTTCTTTTATATGCCCCATTACTATTTGTAATTGACTGAAACCTGACTGTCATATTTTTCACCCAGTAAACTTGGCTGTAACAATATAAACTAAGTTTTCTGACTTTATACCAACTGTTTGCACTCCATAACAATACAGGTTTTATGTAGAGTATATAGCTGTTTGATTTTCGTATAAGCTTATTTATATTTATGTACAAATAGCGCCAATCATCCTAGGCATGAAGCAGAAAAATCTAACACTATTCAAAACATTATTCAGTACATTTACGTACTAAAGAACAGCCTATTTCCTATCAAGAAAAACCCACATTTATACTTGCGTCTGTCCTTTCCATACCATGTTAGATCAAAATATGCAAATGTCAGCAATTGTAAATCAGCCAATGTGTGCCCAGTGCCCGTAAATTGTTCAATTATCATTTAAAAGAGGCAGGGGAGTATGATTTATAAAGCCACACATCATGTATGAGACGGGTATTTGATCAGTTAACGTCATATTTCATCTCAACACAATATCGCGGGAAAAGAAATCCTACTGTACTGGATGTGTTCTCATTCATTGTTTGGGCGTTACCTACATCAGTCCATGTGTGCGGTCAGTGTAAAAAAGAAAATCTAGGTTATATCCTCGCTCTCAACCAAACTTGTATATATCGTTTTCAACACAGGCACTTGAATAAGATATAAATAGTAGAAAAGGTGCTTTGACGTTTTGCATATGAAATATGCTTATAAAAGGTTAATATAAAATTGACTCAGTGGTTTTACACTGTCAGCTCACATCACGTCACATGACATAACATCACCTCACATTTTAAGTCGACATTACCTCCATCATTAATTTTATACTAACCACAAGTTGTTTGTAACTTTTTTTTGAAATTCATTTAAGTATTTCAGCTTGGCTATTATAGTTGTTACAATGATGAATTATTAACTATAATTGTCTATGTATTTTCCAGGTGTTTGACTGCGCCTACCAGCCGAACACAGTGAAATACACTCACAACGGCTCGCCTTTCCTGACTGAAGACAGAATCAAGCTTCGAGTGCATAGATTCACAAACCGCAAGACAGTAACAGAAACATTCTACCTCGGTGTCAAAATAAGCAATGCTACTACTGACATTGTAGTGACTCGAGGGTTACGTCATGTGATAGTCCCAGAATTCAATGGAATCTCCAACACGATAGACGCTTCCGTGTTGCGTTTTTATCACAGTAGATCCCCAAATATTTCATGTACTGTAAGTTTTGATAAAAGCACAAACTGGCCGTTAGTTGGCCACATCATTATGGGGGACAATCGGACACCCGTTGAAACAATAAAAACTAGTTGCCAAGAGTTTCTATTTATGGAACTACGGTATGAACATTTACAAAAGCCTACACCAGATGTGGATTACTTCCCCTTGAGTATTGAGCTTTATGATCCCGAAGACAGTGAAGAATTTAAAGCAGAACGTTTCTTTCTACCGATATACATTAAGAACGCTTTACTCAACTCCCCACCCCGTTCCTCATATAAAAGTATGTACATGATGGACGTAGACCAGTCCGTTCTTACAACAATCATGCCCGGGATCATCTCCGCCGAGGACTATGAAACACCAGATCATTTGTTAGTCTATAATATATCCAAACCTTCAGATCGAAGTCAAGGATATTTTGTGCATTTAGATGATCAAACTACTGAGATTTCTTCCTTTCTTCAAGATGACCTGGAAAAACACCGCATAGCATACCAGCCACCTAACACCAGTTTCTCTGAAAGGAAAATTTATGAAGTAGAGTTCAAAGTATATGACAGTCATTCCGCCGAGAGCATGCCTATTGTACTCCATATTGCAGTTCGTCCGTCATCATCTAGTGCTCCACGGGTGTCATGTAATACTGGCTTAGTTCTCTTGGAGGGACAGTCAAGAGAAATAAGCTCGAACAACTTGCAGATTGTTGATAACAATAATCCAAACGATATACGGGTATATATCATTGACGGACTTAAACACGGTCAGTTACTTTTGAACAATGAGAACATTCATTTCTTCACAATTTCGGATCTTGTCCAAGGAAACGTAAAATATATTCATGATGATAGTGAATCGGAAAGGGATTACATTAAATTGAAAGTAAGTGATGGTGCTAAAGACACGATAGTGAATTTCCCGATTACAATAATTCCAAAAGATGATAGTCCGCCGGTTGTTGTTAACAATTTAGGTATAGAACTAAATGAGGGTCAGACAAAAGCTATAGAATCAACACATCTTCTTGCTCACGACACTGACTCAGTGGACATGACAATAACGTATGTGATTGCACAGCCTACTGCCGCTGGAGAACTTATCAGAAAAACAAAACCATCGGATTCCGGAACGCGTGTGAACAGATTCACTCAAAGAGAGCTGTTAAAGAGACAAATATATTACAGACATTTTGGACGTGAAGATTTTTATGACGAATTTTTATTTACACTTCGTGATCAACAAGATCCGCCAAATGAATCTTCACTCAAGACCTTTTATATCTCTATAAATCCGGTGAACGAGAATCCTCCCCAGTTGTCACCAGAAGCCACTCGCTTAATGAGAGTCTCTGAGACTGATGTAACTTTAATTACCAAATCTGAACTAGAATACACGGATACGGAAACAGGGTCAGACAAGCTTACATATGTCATCACGACCCCTCCATATTTCGTGTACAATAATAGACTTAATCGACGGGAAGATGCAGGAAGAGTTATAGCCATGCATAACCTGACAATGCTCAGCAAGAGTAATAACATTCCTCCAGTTGTCACTTTCAAACAGGAAGATATCAACTATTTGAAAATAGGGTATATGCCTCCTATGAAAGACATTGGTCCCGAGCCTCGCCTGGTAAGATTTGTGTACACTGTACAGGACGCCAACGGAAATAAAGTACTCGGTCAACAGTTTGATATCGATATCCAGCCGGTAAACGACAAGCCGCCAGAGTTTCATACTTCGAAAATGTTGGTAGAGGAAGGTGGGATATTAGGGATCTCAACAAATCATATTTCTGCCGTGGACGCCGACACGAGTGAAGCTGACTTAACCTTTATACTAGAAGACCTGCCGAACCACGGCCGTCTGCAAAAGGGAGGAAATAATTTAATAGAAAAGAACACTTTCAGCATGCTAGACCTTCGCAAAAAAGATTTAAGGTAATGGCTTTTTTAGATAAACGAAAATTACACTTCAGTAATAATGACCTCTTTTGTATTACATGTCAAAATTTCAGAGTGCAAATATCAAGTGTTACTGAAATATATGGCGTAAATTAATTGTTTTCTGTACAAATTTAGGCGTTTCCAAAATATTGTTTTAACATACATATCTCAGCAAATACAACGTACAAATATCTATCCAACTACTCAGTACCGTTTATTTTACAGGTACATCCACGATGGTTCTGAAGTGACAAGTGATGTATTCACTCTCTCCCTGTCAGACGGTGAGAACCGTGTATCGAAGGCGTTTGAGGTAGAAGTTGTCCCAGTAGATGATGTAGCGCCAAAGGTCAAAAAGAACTTAAAACCTCATCTCATAGTATCAGAAGGCAGCGAAGCAGTGATCAATTCTAATGTATTATCTGCCACTGACGAAGATACAGAGGAAGGAACACTTGTATTCCTGATAGTGAAACAACCAAAGTAAAATTTCCCATAATTTTTATGGTTGCTTTTTATCTTAACATATTTATAATGATATTTTTATATGCTATGCTAGGTACTCTTAATTGCGAAACAAGTTCTTACAACTTACTAATATAGTATAGGTTCTCGAGGCGCACTCCAGATAGGATCAACTTATAGTTTGTCTTGCCTAGGGACACTACCACTACTTAGGCACTGGCGGGAATCGAATCCGGGACCCTCGAATCCTCAGGCAAACGCGCTACCACCAAGGTGTCACCACTTATGTTATTGCTCAGATGCGTTGAATGATATTTTGTTCAGTCATTCAGCTATTTTGTGTTGAAACACGACCTGTGTTTTGACTGCTTCTTTAAAAGTGTATGCATCTTGAAAGATTTGCATAAACTTTAGAGGCATAAGTGCATTATTCTGCACAAAATGTGTGATTGATAACTTAGATAGTGTACACAAATATATTTTGAGACAACCTTTCAGCAGATTAATATCATGCGTCTTTGGATACTCGAAATACCTGTAATTAAAGGGTACTTACATTTCAGACTAAAACTTTTAAGTAGTTCTTTTTTTTGAAGAGTCGTGAAACCACAGTCTTTGGTTATATTTGGGGTATGGAATGCGTTTTGAAGATATGCCTATATCAACAAATATAGAACATGTGCATTTTTAGAGAAAAAAAAAGATAAGCAAGTAACTCATCTCAAAATGTAACATGTAAGTTCACATATCATGGCATTGACGGGCGTAGTACTTGCTGTTCATAATTTTATTCTTTATGATTTATTTCAGATATGGAATTTTGCAACTTCGAGGTGAACCGGCCACTAAATTTACTCAGCAAGATGTTAAGGATGGGATTGTACATTACATTCACAGTAGCGGGGAAATAGGCCCTGAGATTGTCAGAGACTCTGTTACATTCATAGTGTCAGATCAACATTTCAAAGCCTCGGCAGACCTGCCACTCTATAACTTAAATATCACAATAACACCTGTTGATAACCAAAAGCCCATTATCATAGCTGGTATGCCCATAGTTGTAGAAGAAGGGATGAAGATCAGTCTGTCTCCTGATTATATAACAGCAAAGGACCCTGATACAGAGCCAGAATCTATCCAGTTTGTGATAACTAATCAGCCGCAATGGGGTTATTTAGAAAATATTAAGCCAAACCCAGGATCAGAGAAAAGCAATGCAGGGCATCCTGTTATATCATTTAAACTTCAGGATATCATTGATAATTCTATCAACTATATCCAGGCCACACACAAAGGGATAGAACCAACAAGTGATTCATTTGAGTTTTATGCTACCGACGGCAAATTGAATTCTCTTAGCCACACTGCCTATATAACAATTCGCCCAACTAATGACGAAGAGCCAGATGTAATGTTAAACGATTTCAGTGTGAAAGAAGGCGGTAGTAAAATTATTGATAGGTCAATGGTTGACGCCATCGATATGGACAAGCCTAAAGAGAAAGTAATGCTGTCCATTTCTCAACCACCGGAACATGGCGACATTGTTGTTATGCTTCATTCACCTAATGGTGACATAGAGGCTGCGGTTAATGAATTCTCGGCAAATGAGCTTCATCAAGGAATGCAATTAAAATACATTCATGATGACTCTGAACATTTCAACGATAAGTTTGCTATAACCGTGTCAGATGGTAAGCACGAAGTAAAGAAAGTATGCAATGTAACTATAGAGCCAGTCAATGATGAAAGGCCGGACATTATAAAGAATGCTGGTATGCACATGGACTACGGCGAACAAGCTGTGTTAACCAGTGTTGTAATCCAGTCTATAGACTTAGATAATACAGATGAACAAGTTTATTTTATCATTGTTACAGTTCCAAAGAAAGGGGTACTCCAGTTTTGCACAGAACCAAACGAGCCCGTGTTTTCAGACAAATGCCGTGATATTTGGGTAGGTCAAAACTTTACACAACGGGACATTAATAATAACCGTGTAAGATATCTTCATACAACAGGTATGAGTGGATCAGAATTTGACAATTTTATGTTTATTCTAACTGATGGACAGCACAAACGTCACGCTGAAACCTTCCAGATTAAAATATTGAATTCCAAACGAGCCAATATTGCTCTTATCAATAATGGGATTGATGTGATGGAAGGTGAGAGAGCAATTATCTCTACAGTTAGTTTAAGTGCATCGGATGAAAGTACTCGAGCAGAAGAAATTGTCTTCGCCGTTATAAGGCCTCCAAATTTAGGTCAGCTGGAATATATAGACAGACCCTTGGCGGGTATAAGTAGTTTCACACAAATGGACTTGGCTTCTGGTAATCTAGTGTACAACCATTTGACAAAAACTGACTACACAGAAGATTCGTTTACATTTACTGTGACAAATGGAATGAGTGATACAAAGGATTCAGAATTCGTTATTCGCGTTGAACCTATAGACAAGGAATTGCCTTCATTAGTGAGTAATGAACTTGTCGAGGTTTTACAGGGTGCCGAGATTCCTATTGCAGCAAACAAATTAAAAGCCGATGATCCAGATACAGATAGCAGTAACGTAACATACCTGATTGCAAAACAACCGACTTTTGGAAGATTGTATAACCGTGGTGTATATATAACAAGTCTCTTTACACAAAACGCAGTTGACAGAGGGTTCATTACCTACGAGAGTGACGGATCTCATACTGGACTGGACAACTTTCTGTTTACACTCAGCGATGGCAAGCATGACGGTTTTCTTATAAATGGCACCCTCCAGCTCCAACCAGTATTCTGTAGTATATATACGAAACCATTAGTTAATGATGCACCAAAGTTAATACTCAACCAGCACCCGGATGTGTTAGAAATATTTGAAGATGGAAGATACGGGTTTCAGCTGAATAGCTATGTTTTAAAGGCGGTAGATTCTGACACAATGAATACAAACTTGGTTTATGTGATCGAGCAAAAACCAAAGCATGGTCATATTGAAAACAGTGAAGCAAAGCGGTATGTACGGAGGCGGTTTACTCAGCGAGATCTGGACGAGAATGCACTGCAGTTCATAATAGACATGAAGGAGAAGGAGACTAATGACAGCTTTACATTTAGAGTTGAAGACAGTCGTGGAAATAGCTTGAAAAACCAAAGGTATGATTTGTATATGAACGCTCACCTCTTTTAATCAAAAGTTTATTTAATGATTTATTTCGTTTGATTTTAATGCTCTGTTCTCCAAGGCCATTTATCTAGTTACATCTCTTAAGCATGAGAAAACAGTTCTAGTTCACATTGTAAGTTTATGTATAATTATCGTGCCCATGGAAAGCTTAAGTAAAACATCAATCGCTCTCGATAAACAACTGCAGATGGTAGTTAGTACTATGTTGACGGTAGGACTAGCCTTATGAATACACTGAGCTGCACCATGATTCAGTATCACCGCAACGTAAAAATCCCTCCCACCTATGTGTTTAATAGTTTCGCACTTCCATTCGAAAGTTTTCTTATTCACATTGTTTACGAAAGTCATCAAAATGACATAATTTTAGTTTTAATTGCAACATAATTATATGACATAAACATTCTGTTGGTTTAGACAGGTGTCTTTTCAGTAACCTTTTTTTTGTTTGGGTCTGAATACCTCAAAGGAATATAATAAACAACACTTTTCATTGTAAGGTAACATTTCACAGTATATATTTTCTTCAATAACGTTGGATGCATGTGACAAAACACGTTCCCATATTTGATAAAGCTAATGAAAACAAAATCTTTTTTTTTCTGACTCTGATGAAAATGAGCAGTGAGAAAGAATGACAAAATAAATGCATTACTGCGTGTCTTAATGTTTCATTTCTACCCATTTTATGTGTTTATTTAAGTGGCATATTATTTCACCATGACACGACTGTTGCAAAATGATTTTCTTTTCGCAATCAAGACTGCATATTCATGTAGTGTGGTCATGGTCTACACTGCTCCTTATTCAGTCAGTGAATTTTAGAGGGCGCCCCTTTGGACAATTAATGATGCTGTCCGAAGTAAGAGATATTGATGTTAGCACTTTAGCGGTGTGTAAGGGTAAAGCACGTTACTTTCTAAAACTTTTGACATGGTAATACTGGCGCAATAACATGGGAGGTTCTCTAGCTTTATTACATGCTATTTTCTTTACGAGAAGGAAGGTTTATTTTCTTATGCTGTTAAAGCACTGCCCTCAAAGAAAATTCTTTGAATTTAGCGCCTTTGCATTTGATTTCAATTAAATACGTGGGAAGTAACTGAGAAGCTTAATTAACAAAAGCTGTAGTTGAATCATTTCAGCTTGATTTTTATTTAATACAGAGAGCAAAGCTTATTTCTTCCAAGAATCGCCTTAAAGATGTAAAAGAAACGTTCATGCATAGATAAACAGGTGCCATGGTCGTTTAATATACTTTGTTGATAAAGCGTCATGAATTTTTTAAGCATAGCTCTCGCAAGTAGAAAAAAACTTGGAGTTCTCTGTTTTATTTAGTACAGGGACCTAAAACTAAAGGGACAACACTTGCAGCTTACTTTTACATAAGTTTCGTAAGAGTTTGTGTTTGCTTTTTCAGAATTGACTTCCATTGGTCTTATATAGAACTTGACAAGGCTGGAGTAGTGGTGTGTGAAAATATTGGTACTCTTCCTATAACATTGACACGAACTGGTGATCTTAGCGGCGTGGCCTTTGTAGGAATAGAGGCCCAAGATAGAACAACCCGGATGAATGATGATTTTAGACCAAGTCAGTCAAGACAAGTGCAGTTTGATCCAGGTAGAGTACATACCCCAAAGTTGATCATTAGGATTGTTTGTGAAATCGACAACATTGTAACAAATTATGCCCTTAAATTAGTCTTTTTAAATACTCATAAATGCATAACGCACGCATAAACATTAATAGAGTTATATATCTTGAGTTCTGTTACCTATGTGTATCTACGTTTCAAGCATTATGTGCCTCTAAACGGTTACCATTTACCGTCTTTCAATATTTGTCCGAATGTCTGTCCTGCAAAACAAATTATCAGATTTTATTGAAGCATGCAGATGTGCATAGTGTCGTTATGCTCCGACAGTTGTTTTGGTTGAGTTATGTCCGTATGCTGTTTATATAAAAAAAATTAAATGTTTGATTTCACTTGAAAACTCCAGAAACGTATATGTCAGTTGATGATACACCTGTTTCTAGCCTTTCGTTAAAACCTTACTAACTTTTGTTATCATCATTACAAATCTGTGACTCTCATTTATTTTTGCTGGTTTAAATGTGTGTATGCAATGCCAGGTGTATCAACTGCTACATGGAACATTCACATTTATGATGACGGCATAGAAGAAAACACAGAGAACTTCGTGGTCTACATCAATGATCCAGTCAATGCTATATTAGGTAGAAAACGTAAAGTCAGAATAAGGCTCATCAATGCTGACGATGGTAAGTAAAACAAACGTGTAAGTTGTCTAATTTAGGGAATTTGGCTGCCGGGGTGTACATTAAAATGTTTCCATATTTTCTAGTTATATGACATACAGATAAGAGCGTTTGATATTTAAATGCTAAGGGATAGGTGGGCTTGGGTTGTGATTAATTTGGAAAGTCACACAAATAAACATGGGTTAAATGATTAGTTAAGGATTGTTGACTTGATGTTTGCCCTTGCATGCTACGTGTAATCTGAAAAAAAATATTATAACACACTATGTCTGATAAATTATACTCTTAGATTTTTACAGAAATTTGGTCAGCTAATTTATATTTAATCTGGAATATATGTGTTTAGGAGAATGTCCACAGTTCATCGGGATGATAAGTAAACACCAACCGACAATCCCAGATTCACTATTGCTACCAGACAATTCTATAGAGAGTGAAACAGAAACAGTAATCCAGGTAAATGTCTGATCAATCATTGAAATTTTTTTATTCCTCTTTGGCAACTTTTCGACATAATACCACTACATGTATTCTAAGAACCGTTTTACAAACTTTATGTCATACTACATGTATATCTTTTTCAACTTTCTTAGAAACGCAATTATTTAAATTTCAAAGCTGAATATTTTGCAATGAGATCTTTAAACTGAATACTCCACTACAAGGTTTAATGTTGTCAGAACCAATACGCAAGCTCAAGCTAAGTACAAAATTCAAAACGAAGTGTATTTGCATTTGTTATCAAGGAAATTTTACCTACATATAAAAGTTCAATTCAAAATTGGAAGTGAACTGAATTTTAAATTGTTAATAAAGATAAGCTTTATTAATCTTTACGACAGAGACCTACATCGCCTAGAGCTGCAATCAAACCATTTTGTATGATTACATTTATTTCATAATTATTTCCTTACTTCTACTAACGCTGCTACAACTACAACTGTTACGACAGCGAGCTCCGCTGCTTTAACTACAAGTTCGATTTCTACTAAAACGACCCTGGCGATGATAATACCAATATTGCTACGATGACATAACGACTACTTTATAATCATGCTTACACGACTCTGATAATAAATACTACTAGTACAAGTAGTAATATGTCTATGATTGCGACTTTTATTATATTTGCAGGGTAATCAGTTCAAAAGGATATCAAATCAAAAGTCTCATCATGACAACATACTTTCTGATCCTGCTGAAACAAGTTTAGTAGATGCTAAAAATCCCGATATGGTTGTTGAAGAGCATAAGCCTTCTACGGCAGTGCAGAAGAAAGACAAAAAGAGAAGAAGAAAAAAGCGAAAAGAAAGAAAGGACAGAAAAAAGAACAAGAAAAAAGGAAAGAGAAATAGCAGAAACCGGAAGACAGATGGAGATGGGGATGTATCAGGGAAAACATTCGACGGAGTACCTTCAGGACACCTGATGAAAAATGTGGATATAAATGTATGAATTAATGCTACATCATTAGCACTATTGTGGTTAAAGTAGCGGACACTAAAGCTGTTATACACATACTATAGTCTGAACCCTATGGCAATGTGGCTGTTCCTTTCTTCAGATAGTTTTTACTGAGATAAAACTTGTGGGTTATGTAATGCAGATTTGCAATAAGTGTAACTACATACATATGTAATATCCCTTTATGTTATGAAGCCTCAGTAAGAAAACAATATTTGTTATGTACAACTTTAAAGTTTGTTTCTGCTTCAGGCACCGCGGGATTGTGCATTGTCCACAGAGGGTTTACTGTACTTTGATCCCGGAACACAACAGATGTACAAGTGTAATGGAAATGCATGGCAGGCCTGGAGTGCAGCTTCGAACCAGGACCAGCAACCCGAAACTAAGGAGTGTCAACAAGGTATAGAAACGGATATTTCCATCTGAACCAAATGCCTCATGATTGAAACTTTTTCTTGCATACCGTCTTGCACTTTAAAGAAGATTTCTAAATTCTAACTTATCTAAATGATGCATTTTCATATAAAAACAAACGAAATTCAGACGTTGTGTTTGGGATAGTGACGTCACAATTTTTATAACGTTACGTCACAAGCAATTCGCGAGAGTCGTCTGGCAAAGGAGGGGTGCCAGACCGGTTTTTCCGGCATGGGCAAAATCACCGGAAATGCCGATCCGATATGCAAGAAATAGTTGTCTTAAAAAGGTTTACCTCTTGTACCTCTTAAATGTCTCATAAATATTTTAAATGTCTTCAAGTAGCATTCCTTCCCTCGCTAACAGCAAATTGTTCTGCCTTTAGGACCAAAACAGATATGTTCTTCACTATTCAGTTCAGAAAAAGTAATGACACCCGACTAATTGAAAGATAGATAAATGCATTTTAGACAATAGTAGTAAGTGATAGCGAAATAATTTCCACTTGTCATCTATGTTAAGTTAAATATGTTATCATACGTAGTCTAGATATCGCCTTTAATCATCATTTTGGTGGAATCAATGTTTACACTTATTCAGTGTTATATACTGGCCATATATTTATAGGATGGTCAAAATTTGAGAATCGCTGTTTCAAGTTCATCAACGAACGACTAACCTGGGAGGTAGCAGAGACTCTCTGTCAGATGTCATATGGGTCCAATCTTGCAACTATACAGTCCCAAGAACATCAGTCATGGGTTTCTAACCTGGCAGGAAGGAAGGCATATTGGATAGGTAAGGTAGCACATGTCTGTCTCAAAGTCCGTATTTTTATTTAATGTAAATAGCATCTTTATAACAGTATACTAGCATTTAATCGGTAAATTATTTTTTTAACGGAAGACATAAACATTCATTCATCACATTTTTGACAAGTACGGCCATCTGAAACGTACACTTTCCTGTACCTGTTGACGAGTCTTACAGAGAAACGGTGACGTGTATGATCACTTGTTTATAATGTATGCGCATGAGTACAACTTTATAAATGTATTTTATACCATGTTCCTCGTGGAAATATTTTGTGGCGAACTTTAATTATTAATATCTCAAGGGCTTTTGGTCGGTTTGTACGTTCGTATGTAGACAGGAACAAATTAGGAAGTATTATTTCACACATCCTGAATCAAGTATCATGTTGTTCTGTAATCCATGCTCTTAAGTTTAGGCATTGCTAGATAGTGTAGTGCATTTAAATAATACAGTAAAGTTACCATTCGGACCAGTGAAGTGGTCTTGTTATAGAAATGGTCTTATTTTTGAGACATTTTTACAATATGATGGTTTTGAAATGTTCGGTCTTAACATTGAGGGAGGTCTTACTATTGGGTGATGTTAACAACGGAACTTTACTGTACATGTATTTAGAAGGCAAAATACAGAAATGTCATCTTTTGCAAATTCCTGTTGACGTGAGAAGCTTTTGTCTATCAGATGTTTCGTACTAATATGACGAAGGAATGTCATTATTCTTTATTGTTTTTATAAAAACATGTATGTGAAGTTATAGTAAAGTGTAAAAAATACGCAATCTTGATACGCATGTAGTTCCCCTAGAGTACCGTAAATGATCCTACATTGCAAAGTTAGATGAATAATACCTGTTGTATGAAGCAGGCGCTGTTAGAATTGTACGTTGGCCTTAACATTGGGGCTATAACATAGTAGTTTATATTAGTCTGCTTCAATGGAATATGAAAATGAAAAAGTAACGGTAAGAAAGCAACTATCGTGAGCATAGGGTAAAATGTATCCTTATGAAAGTTGTCGGTTCTGATAATGATTTTTCATTTCAGGTTTGAGCAGTAATGAAGCCACAGGCAGATGGAGCTACAGCAATGGCGAATCTCTTTCCTTCTCTAACTGGAAAGCGGGGGGACAACGTGTCAAGCGCACACTATCCGGGAAAACTTGTGTTATTGTTGACAAGAAACGGAAGTGGAGGAATAAAATATGTAGCAAGCGAAAAGCTAGATTTATTTGCGAAATAGACATTGGAGCCGGTGACCAAAGTAGGTCCCCGCCAAAACGAGACATATCCAGATCACGTGACAGAAAGAGGAAAGTGAACAGACACAGAGATAAACAAAGTGACGAAATGCGGAGTAATTACCGAGAACGGGATTCCAGGAGATTCGGGAGGACTTCTAATAAATGGGCAAACTTCGGTGGTTAGAGGAGGAAGTTTCATGGCTGCTGTGCAGTTGTAATTATGTGAAATTGAAGAGATTTCGAGAATAATGAGCTTTAAACTTCCGAGTATACAGTGTTCAATGCCACAGTAAAACTATTTACTGTGCAAATACGATATGGCATAAAATAAGAGAAATGGTTATTTGAGAAATCGTTTGTTTTATGGCAAATGTGGATGAACTTAAACACAGACGTTTGAGGAGGAGAAGGTGTTACTTAGAGATTTTTCTCTGCAATATAACGAACAAAATCATAGTAAAATGATGAAAAACTTGTGTTATAATTCGTTCAGAACATGTGCGCATGTAATAAAAGGAATGTGAATTGGCTTCGTTAGTATTGCTATTGTTTTATGTATATAATTTACAGCTTCGGGTGTGATATAATACGTGAGATATTGCGAATGAAATGGGTTTGTTTGTTCCTTCCAGAATATGAAACAAAATATATTGCAGTAATACATTCGTAATTGTTAACCACAATTTTTCGAATGGACTGAATTACTTAAGCTAGCCTTTGATATATATACCATTTACGAGACACTTTATTATAAATTCAGTTAAAAATATTAGCATAATATTTATTTACTAAGCGAAATTTGGGTATAAATAGATTCCTGTATATACTGGTAATTTGCAAAGTGGACCGCACAGAGTACCGGACAGATAATGGTTATTCTGGTACTTATTTATTCAGAAACTTGTATCGTTTTATCTTAGCATTACGTTTTTAACGATTTTGTTACTTGTGAAAACTGATTGTTTATTCTATGATTGTGTTTATTATTGTATATTATGTGTTGGTGCAGTAAACTCATTACAGTGTCCATAGAGGTACTCGAACCGAACCGGTTTAGATTAAAAATAAAAGAAGTTAAATATTGAATAAAAATAAAGTAAGTTAAATAAATGATAGTGCAGCTTCAGTTAGGGGTTTATTAGTCGTTCTCACATATATTTTACTAATTAATGTTATGAATATTACGTATGTACGTAATGAAAGTGAAATTAGTTTGTACGTGTAACATACGTTACCGGGCACAAAAGACCAAACCCGTATATAATTAAAACAGTGAGATTATACCATTTTATGGAGCAGTTTAGTACAGTTCTACACTCTTGGCCCCTCCCACATAGAGCGCCACCTATGAGACAATCAGTATCATAACCAACGTTGTGTATTACATGGAAATAGTCCAATATGTGTAATAAAAGTTGTTAATGTGAAAATGCTTTTTGTTTAATCATTCTTCCTATTTTCTTTCACTTAATCATCTAGACTTACCTATAACAAGAACAATTTCAAGTGCAAAGAGCATTTACGAAAATGAATTAGCGACATTCAATTTTCAACTATAATGAGCTTGGGTTGATCAAAATGAGTTAATAAATGACGTACATAAGTGCTACAGCCTTCGAAATTGTCACTTAATTTTCACATATTTGGTAACTTCATTTGCATACGTCCCCTCTCTTTGATATTAAGCAAATGGATCTTTAATAATACATTTGGAAAAAACAAATGTTATTCATATTTTTGAAAGCTGAATTGCCCAGAGTTTCAAAGTGTCAGTCTAACAAGCATTCTTAATTACTGTTTCCGAAATTATTATCATTTACGAAAACCATTGCGGATATTTACCGAAAAAGGATAATAATGTGCTGGAGGAACTGAATACAAAACTTCTGAAATTAACTGCTCTCTTGTTCCCTTAATAGAGTGTGGTTGAATTAAAGTAAGACAATAGAGATGATGGAAATTCAAGTGACATGTGCGACTCATATAATATAATTTTATCGGATCTCTATATTGATGCCCTTTTAGTTCACTTGAGCCGAAGGGTCAAAATGTGCCGTTAGAATGTTCGGTGTCTGGCGTCCGTTATTCCTTTGTTTATACTCCAACATCTTCTAAGGGAAATCTGACATATTTATTGCAATGTACGTAATATATATATTGCTACTATACAACATTATTGCGGCTTGACCTGAAATTATAAATATGCCTATATTTAACGATTTTTACACTCTGAAAGCATAGTTACTTTAGACATCATGATCAAATCTGGATGGATTTTTTGCAACATAATCTCGGTCTGGTTTGATGAAGGGGGGGGGGGGGGGGTATGTCCAGTGTATGTCCAGCCCATGCCATATGAAACTAAGTTTATACTCTGGGACCTTAATGTCTGCAGTATTTCAAAACATTTTAAGAGAGAATGCAACAACAGAAAGATCATGGCAATTGGTTCACGCCAAGGAACGTTGCTATATTTGAAATGTTTTACACGTACCAGCAATGACAACCCAACTACGATTACGATTAAGTGTGTTGTCACTGTAAAGGTCTAGTACCCGCTTATTTTCCTTTAAAGACAAGCTGAAATCAAACATTTCTAGCTGACGTATTCGAAGCAGCTAACAAACGTCGCCTGACTGATTACATGATTGTACTATCACTCACTTTCAATACTGTTTTGAGGTTAAAATGCTCTTGATATGGTTACACGCTTTAAAAATCTTTATGTTGAATGCGCTGTCTATATTTTGATACTGTATCCTTGCCTCGAATCAAATCAGCCGCTTTTTCTGCAACCATTATTGTCGGGGCATTTGTATTTCCTGATGTTATATTATGAAAGACAGAAGCGTCAACAACCCTCAAACCCTTGATTCCTTTAACACGCAGTTTTGGATCGACAACTGATAGCGGGTCATTTTCCCCGCCCATTCTGCATGTGCAAGATTGGTGATACTCTGTTGAAGCAATATGTCGTATGACACATTCCCAGTATTCATCTGAACGGAATTCGTGTTGGGAGCAAAAAGCGAACTTCACTTCGTTTATATTTACTCCAAGCTGTTTTAATGTATCTGTTTCACTGAGTTTCTCCCACACACGAATGCCTGCAATCATAGTTTCAATATCTCTCTTATCAGTGAAGTACTGTGGATCTAAAACTGGATAGTCAAAAGGATCCGCACTTCGTAGTTTTAGTGTCCCGGTACTGTAAGGGTGTGTAAGACATACGTCGGTACTGAAACCATGCACTGTTTCGTCTTTTGCTAGGTACTC